>MU396796.1:0-125734 GCA_022578855.1 Nemania serpens | reverse complement strand
TAAACAGCTTTTTTTAAAAGCTAGCTTAAAATATAAATTATAGTTTTTATTTATATTATAAACTAAATATTTACTTTTAAAAAACTAAAAATATATAATATAACTAGTTTTTTACTTTTTATAACAAATTAAAAATATAATATAATTTTTTAAAAAGTAATACTTAAATATTATAACTATAAATAGCTAGACTATTTAAGTATATTTTAGCATTAATTTAATTTACTTTTATTTAAATATAATTAAATACTAACTATTATTTCTTAGTAATTATATTATTAATTTATAATAACTTTAATTTAACTATTTAATTATAACTTAAAAATATATGCTTAATTATATAGTTATATACTAAAATAAAATAAAATTTAAAATTATAAAAAATAGTTTCCTTTTTAAAATTTTAATTATAATTAATTTTATATATATTTTAAGTTATTTTAATTTATATATTTATTTTATAATTAAAATAACTTATATTACTTTAAAAATATTAGTAAAATTATAAACGTTGAATAAATAAACAACTTTTTTTTATAAGCTAGCTTAAAATATATATTATAATTTTTATTTATATTGCAAACTAAATATTTACTTTTAAAAAAATTAGAAATATATTTTTTAAAAAACTAGAAATACTTTTTTTAAAAAACTAAAAGTACTTCTTTTAAAAAACTAAAAGTACTCTCCTTAAAAACCAGAAATATATAGCATAACTAGTTTTATACCCTTTATAGCAAACTAAATATACACCTTTTAGAAATTAAACGCACACTTTTTAAGCAGTATAATATAAGCTATATAGTGCTTTATAAAACTAGATATATTATATAATTCTTTAAGTACTAATACTTAGGTATACTAAGCTAAAATAACCTATGTTAATTAGGTAGCTTAGTTAAATAAAAGATGCGTTAATAGTTTTATTATTTTTTAAAAATAAAATACTTTTTATTATTTATAGTTATACTTATTAATTATTATAACTATTTTTAATTTTATTATATTAAAAACATTATAACTAAATAAAAAATATAGCAAAAATATAAGAAAATTAATAAACAAATAAATTAATAAGAAATAGCATTATTAATTAAGTTTTTTATATATATAAAGTTGTTGCTAACTAGGCAGAACTTATATAAAATATCTAAAAGCATTTTTAGCGGTTGTATAAGTAAATTACACTAAGTTTATAACATAAGTCTCCTAGAATAAATGACCAAAAAAATATGCTTTATAGCAAGACCTAAAATTAACAGTTATGATTCCTATCTTAAATCATGAGCCCGCATATATGGCGTCATGGTCTGCTATTTCTCATAGCAACATACTATTTACGTAGTTTCCCGGGTCCGTATTTCCAAGATATTCTCCAACTCCGTACCGTAGCATTAGTTGAACATAAAGAGCCGAGCGATGCGGGGGAGTCGATAGGATATGATGCAGCCGGGGGCATTATCCCCTCACGAGGGTCTCTAGCTGCCGCGATAAGGTGGAAAGACTCCTCGCCACTCTATATGGAGATTCTCTTACAAAGTACACGATAGATAAATTGCCAATATATGTTGCAGACGAAATTACTTGTCTTCGCCATACCAAGTTAACTTCTGCCAAACTTTGTCGCTATAGCTTAATAATATATATTCCCGCCACTCAGAAATATAGAAAGTCAACTGTCTAATTGGCGATTCCGCGTTCAACATGAGTACCGATCCGAAATTCGACGATCTTCACAAGCAACTCTTCGAGGAGGGCCTCAAAGTCCGTCGCAGCGTCGTCGGCGACACCTACGTCGACCGCGCTCTGGCAAACGGCTCGAGCGAGTTCTCTCGTCCGGGTCAAGAGCTCGTCACGGAATGGTGCTGGGGCTACGCATGGACGCGCCCGGGACTAGAAAGGAAGCAGCGCAGCTTACTCAACATCGGTATGCTCATGGCTCTCAATCGTGCCCCTGAATTGGCTGTGCATATTCGGGGCGCACGAAACAACGGCCTCTCCGAACTTGAAATCAGGGAGGCTATTCTTCATTGCACCACTTACTGCGGAGTGCCGGCCGGTGTGGATGCAATGAAGGTCGCGGAGAAGGTTCTGAATGAGATGGCTGAGAAAGGAGAAATGGCTAGGGAGCTGGGGACCAAAGCGGCATAAGTTGGATAGGCAGGTGGTGTTGATAGCTGGGGCAAAGGCGCCGCGGGACTTGGGGTTTAGGTTTGGTGAGCGAGGAGGGTGGTGATTAGAGATTTGGCGGATCTTGTCTAGCTAATGGTGCTCTGATTTGAGATGCGCACATGAGCAAAATTTACTGAATGTTCATGGTTAACGGCACATACATAAAATTCCTGCCTCTAATACTGCATGCAGTAAAACTAGCTGTGATTGACTCCAAACTTCTCTATATCCCTAATCAGGTAGAGTCATATCAATGACAAGTTTCCCACCTTCTCCCTTGTGATATTCAGTTACCAAGTCGTTCAACCCGGATAAGGGGAATGTTTTCATCACTGCCCTCACCTCGTGCGCCGCAGCAAATTGCAGCACCTCTCTCAGTGTTTTGTTACTACCCACAAGACTACCCACGATAGATATGTCCCGGAAGACGACGTCGCGGGCAGAGATGTGAAATCCCCTTTCTGGAAATGAGACCACGACACACCTGCCGTGATTCCTCAAGAGATCGATGCCGTAGTCGAAAGCTTTCTGGCTCTCCGGTAGGATAATCACAGCGTCAAGTCCCATATCTCCCCTATCTTGCTTTCCATCCTCTCTCCCGAGCTCGATTGCTACTTCATTAGCATTCTCGACTCTAGCATCTACTATTCTAACAGGTGTTCCAAGATTTTTGGCTAATTGAAGCGGCGCATCTGCATTATCAACTCCCAGAACCTTGAGTCCCATTTTTGTAGCAAATTGCAGTCCCAAATGTCCGAGTCCACCGCCGCAGCCCACGATGCCGACGCGCTGACTGTGCTGGAGAGCGCACCGCTTCAGGGCGTTGTAGACCGTGACACCGGCGCACATGAGAACCGCCGTATCGATGGATGACAGGGTATCCGGAATAGGCGCTATCTGGCGACTATCTATAACAGCATATTCTCTAAAGCCGCCGGGACCATTAATGCCATTGTTCAGAGACTTCGGACAATATACCGAATACCCAGGTGGATCAGCGTCTGGGTCATCTGGTGTCGGCCCAGTTGTGCATTCGAAACATGTGCCGCACGGATGGAACGAGCGACCGGGCACGCCAACCCTATCCCCTATTTTGAAGATAGGCGTAGACGAAGACTCATCCGGAAGAGCGACAACAGTCCCCGCGAACTCATGGCACCCTATATGTGGGAGTCTCGGCGGATTGGGCTGCATCTGCCCTGCCGCGAGAACAGCATCGGTGTGGCAGTATGAGGCCGCGTCAACTTTGATGAGTACGTCGTGGGGCGAGCTCAAGGTCGGCAGAGCAACAGAGCGAAGAGCATAGGGCGTATTGAACGCATCTAAGAACTGGGCCCTCATAGACTTAGGCAAGCTGGGATGATTGGTCGTCGCCATTGCTCATTTTGATCCCCAGTGGCTCGGAATCCAGCAATGCGTTCTACAGATTTTCTGAGAAGTAATACTGGCCAATTTGGTTGACTTCCCCCCTTCTCAACTAGCATTCTCTTGACCCCAACCATGTTGCCTGTGTCAATGAGGGGGCAACAAGGATTTCCTCTAGGGGCTAGGGACTTGCCGGCATCGGATTGTTGGTCCCCTCCTCATTCACATTTTGCCTGTATTGTTACTAAAGCCACACACAGATGGTACGACCTATAAGTATTGACTTTGTAAATGGATCACACTGGCCTGCGGAGATAATTGCAAGTATGCAGTGCCATTATTAGCTACTTCTTTACAGCTGCTGGATCAGACTCTGATGCCGGTTTTTGATCCAACCGAAGGAATGGTCATCTAGCATGAAAGACAGCAGTGGCATAGTATTTACCCAGAAAACCTCACAGCTGTCTTATGTAGACTCATTGAAGAACATCCATTGCGCGGCCCTCTTACTTGACGGTCATCGATACTAGACAGTTGTCTACATCTACGATCATGGCAGTTGCCACCAAACCTGAAGACCCAGTCTATGTTACTGTCTCAGGCCTAGACGCTGGGCATAGTAGGTTTACTTTAGAGTCGTTCCCCTTTTATTTTAGTCATTTTTATAGACGACCTGAGGTGGCCTGTTGTATCTATAGATCAAGACGAAGATGAAGATCTCTGACTCCGAGTCTTGCAGTAACACTTCCTGACTATCTCTTCGTCGCTGGTGCTGATCCTGAAGTGTGCACCACCGTCCCATCGTTGTCATTTCTCATTCAGCATCCTTCGCCAACCGCCTCTCGCAGCGGAAATGTGACGAATCTTCTCTTCGACCTAGGCGTCAAACGTGACCTTTCAGGCTACGCTGCCGCACAACAACCACATGTTAACAAACGACAGCCGATCATTACTGATCCGGATTGCAGCGCAAGTCTTCGCAGGGGGGCGAGTGATGGGAGTGAGGGTAAGGGCGTGATTGGGGAGCAGCTCCTCAACCCAGAGAAGGACATCGATTTCGTGATCTTGAGTCACGTACATTGGGACCACATCGGGACCCCATCCGACTTCTCCGGTGCGACGTTCATCGTTGGCTCTGGAACCCTAGACCTCCTGAAGCACGGTGCCGGTCCATTTTATCCAGCAGATCAGTTCAACCCCGATGATCTGCCAGCGCTCCGTACAGTTGAGCTACCACCAGCTCCTAGTCCGGACAATGATTTCCACGATTATTATGCCGAGATGAGTGCCCCATCACATACGCCTACGCCCGCCGACACGCAGGCTAAACTGCCGCCCTCGGAAAAGCAGTGGTCGTGGCAACCCTTTGCTGGGTTTCCCCGCACGATCGATCTCTTTGGAGACCAAAGCATCTACGTCATTGATAGCCCGGGGCATATATACGGGCATGTGAACTTGCTCGTTCGCATTGGCGAGGGGAAGTTTGTGTATCTCGGCGGGGACTGCTGCCACGACACAAGGATCTTGAGCGGAGAAAAAGGTATTGCCGAGTATGATGATGGCCACGGTGGGCTAAGAAGCGTACATGTGGACACCGGTCTGGCGAAGAAGACATTGACCGAGATCGATGAGGGACTGAAGCAGTTAAGAGGGGGCGTGGAGGTAGAAGTCGTGCTCGCGCATGACAAGGGTTGGAGGGAACGCAACATGCATCGGTTCTGGCCGGGTACCCTATAGGCGGGACCAACCTGCAGTTGGGGTACCTGGGTCTATAGCTTCAAGTCATTCCCGTTATATGCAGGTAAAGCCAGAGTATTTATTTCCGGCGTATGATTGCTGCATACGTTGTTTTACACGCAGGGGTGGCTGCGGTCCTCGCGGGAGGGGCTCAAAACTCCAAGTCACGGCAGTTAAAGCTTCAATAGTGGCCTTTATCCGGCATCGCGATCCTCAGTGACATCCTCGTTATGAAAAAGAATTTCGGGTTTACTCGAAACTCCGACTAGGACAGCGTATTGCATATTAGAGGGATTGACAATGCGGATTTGTTGCACTAGGTTGTGCTATACGCTTTAAAGTACTGTAGTTTTTGAGCATGCATAGACATCGGACATGCTAGAAGATCATACAACTTGAAGAAAATACGATATCATTTTTATCTCATTTGCTCATCTTTGAGAAGTTCTTCGGTTTGCGTCCCACATACGTTAACTTGGTACGCTCTCGCTCACCCCACTGCAAAAAGGGGTAAACAAGCGATAATATCGATCGTCATGCCTTCTTCTTCTGAAAACACTGTAGCCTTTATTGGTAAAGAAGCCCATGTAGCAATTGAAGGCTCAATACTAAGAAGCCATTCTAGGGCTGGGTGTGATGGGGTATCCCATGGCAAAGAATCTCCTGTCGGGGTTGGGCCCGGAAAAGACGTTGCTCATATGCGATGTGAGCACGGAGGCATTGAATCGCTTCGTGAAAGAGGCCCAAAGCCAGGCTATAGTTCAAGTCATTGGTAACGGGTTTGAAGCAACAAAGGCCGCCGTAAGAGTTCCCTCAAACGCCCCGACTCTTAAGAGACGTGGTGCTTACTGTATAATAAGGACACTGTCATCACGATGCTTCCCGGGTCGGATGCTGTCAAGTCCGTCTATCTCGACCCGGTAACTGGTATCCTTGCCGGTGCCGTCGCAGCAGCAGAGACAGGCTCACCGTCTCCCAAACTTATTATGGAATGCGGGACGATAGAGACTGATACGATCCTTGCTGTTGCAAAGGCCACTCAAGAAGTCAGCGCCTCCAGACTCGACAATACCCTCACATTCGTGGATTCCCCTGTTTCAGGAGGTCCTATGGGTGCCGAAGCCGGCACGTTGGCTTTCATGGCCGGCTGCCCCCTGGCTGTCTCAGACACTGTCTTTCCGGTAGCTAAATCTTATCTGAAATACATGGGCAGGGAAAAGGATGTCTTTTTATGCGGCGATGTTGGCGCCGGTACCGCATTCAAGGTCATTAACAACTATCTCAGCGCTATCACGTCGCTCGCCGCTTCTGAGGCCCTGAATATAGGGACAAAGGCTGGCCTGGATGTCAAGCTCCTCACAGATGTCATCAATGTTAGCGGTGGACAATGTTGGGTTACAAGTAAGAGTAACCCGATACCGGGGATTCAAGAGAATGTTCCGAGCAACAGGAATTATGAAGGCGGGTTCAGGATTGAGCTCTGTGCCAAGGTATTGGGTATGGGTAGCAAGTTGGCAAAGAGTGTAGGTGCTAGGACGGTGCTCGATAAACCGACCCTCGAGGCCTTTTATGAGGCCATGGAAGACGACAGATATCGGGGGAAGGATGCGAGGGTGGTTTACAAATGGCTGAATGAGAGCGAGAGTTAAGATGTAAAGTATATTTCCACCTTCGCCGCAGATTGTTTAAGCGTCACGGATGCTGAGCCGTTCATCAAATAGATGTAAACGGAACCGCGGACAGTTTTTCAATACTATGCGATTCTTCTTAAGCGGAGATAATCAATGAACGACCGAGTATTATAGCGTCTCGATTCCGTTGAACGCCTTGCTTGTACCCCTTTAATATCTCGTCAACAGCTGCTTTTAGCATTCTAAGAAGTGTCTCATCGCAAAGCACTAGTGCGTTTTGGATGAGTATGCATACTTCGTCTCTCGTATAGAAGAACTTGGATTCGACGAGGTCATCGTAGAAGAATCTCAACACTGTTCATCGCCAGCATCAACAAGGGCAGCCCAGTGGAGATTCCGGCGATGTCTTCTACTTATAATACTAGATTAAGTAATTTTCATTTATTTTATGACTTGTTCGGATTCGGAAAGGCTCGTGGGAGTAACAAGAGCGGGACTTACTCGTTCAGTTATCAACCTGCGCCGCTAGTCGAGGGTAACAAATGATTAGCTCGGAGCCACCGGCGTGCTCCATGATTGAATTTTGAACATAAGCTTTAAGCTTCTTAGCAAGAGAATGAATTGCCATGAGGAGATAGTGGTCACGAGAGCTCATTGAATGTAAGAGGACGCTCGCCTCAAAGTGAGTAGCTCAGGTTAACGTGAGGCCGAAATGAATAAGAGTACAGCTAATCATTGGGATGAACATGTTCAATATGATATGACTGAGAATTTAATCATTGCACATTGAAAAATGTATAGAATTGCAGAGACCCTACACAGATGCTGAATGACAGTAGAGCTCTGAGGTAGAGCCTCAACTAAAGCGGTTTAAAAGACGCGCTGAGGAGTCGCTCAACACCACATACCTCACTACTTATAGTCTTGAAGCACTTGGGTTTCCAATATGCTACATGTACCTAGATATATAAATATTTACCAAGATTTTCTAAACCAATGCTGATTCTAGGGTAACGTCGAACTCAACTAATCGCATCTACCAATACATGTTTTAGTCCAGCCCGGCATATGACTCAGCCCGGGTACTTTACACTGCCTAAGTACTCAGGTAGTGGTACTTTAGTGTTGACAACTAAAGATGCTGGACGGGTACCTAAGCTATAATTGATCTAGCGTATCATGAGATAAGCGCCCAGGCATGTTCGATATCAGCTTAGCTGCCTCTGGTATACAAAAAACTACTGCGATACAATCATGAATGCGTAATCCTAGCTGGGACCTTAAATGTCATAAAAGTACTTCTGAGCTGGGCTGGGCTGGTCTTTATTCCTTTTTGAATTTTTAGAAACTCGCTTTTTTTTCACAAAGTATATCTTCGAAGAAAAGAGAGAGAGAGAGATAGAGAAAATACATCGCAATGGCGACTGATAACCACCAGTTCGACGAAGATGCCATAACAACAACAGAGAGGACGCCGCTCCTCCTCTCCTCGTCGCCCGTCGCGGGAGCAGGAGGCGAGGACGCAGAGGAAGCGAAAGCCCTCATCTCTTCTTCATCAGCCTCCTCAGCTCCGACCGAAGCAGCAGCAGGCCCAGACCCGGCCTCCAAGCCGCTGCCCAAGTTCCAGATCTTGCTCCTCTGCTACGCCCGCCTCATCGAGCCCATGGCCTTCTTCTCCATATTCCCGTACATCAACCAGATGGTGCTCGAGAACGGCGGGCTCGACGAGGCCGACATGGGCTTCTACTCGGGCCTCATCGAGTCCCTGTTCTCGCTCACGCAGATGCTCGTCATGGTGGCCTGGGGCAGGGCCGCCGACCGCGTCGGCCGCAAGCCGGTGCTCGTCTTCTCGCTCGCCGGCGTCGCCGTGTCCACCGCCCTCTTCGGCATGGCCAGGTCCATCCCGCAGATGATCCTCTTCCGCTGCGCCGCCGGCGTCTTCGCGGGCAGCATCGTGACCGTGCGCACCATGATCTCGGAGCTCTCGACCCGCGAGACCCAGGCGCAGGCCTTCGCCTGGTTCGCCGTCGCCGGGAACCTGGGCATCTTCATCGGGCCCTTCATCGGCGGCGCCCTCGCCGACCCCGCGGGCCAGTACCCGCGCGTGTTCGGCGGCCTGTGGTTCTTCGAGACCTTCCCGTACGCGCTGTCCTCCATCACCATTGGCGTCATCGGGCTCACGGCCGTGCTCACGACTGCCCTGTTCCTGGGCGAGACGCTGCCCCGCGACGCCAAGTCTGACGACGAGACGGGCGCTGCGCCTCGTCCGCCGCCGGCGTCTACCTGGGAACTCCTCCGCGCCCCCGGCGTCGGCGTCGTGCTGTACAACTACGCGCACGTCATGCTCCTCGCCTTCGCCTACACGGCCATCGTCCCCGTCTTCTGGGCTACGCGCGTCGGGCTCGGCGGGCTCGGCTTCTCGTCGCTGCGCATATCGATATTCATGGGACTCACGGGCTTGTCGCAGATGACGTGGCTGCTCGCCATCTTCCCGCCTCTTCAGCACCGCATCGGCACCAACGGCGTCATGCGTCTCTGCGGCACGGCCTACCCCTTCTTCCTGGGCCTCATGCCGCTCCTGAACGCTCTGCTGCGGCTGCGCACCCGGGCGGGCACCACGGCCTTTTGGGTCGTCGCGCCGACGTTGCTGTCGCTGGGTCCGGGCGTGAGCATGTCGTTCACGGCCGCCCAGCTGGCCCTGAACGATGTCTCGCCCTCGCAGGAGACCCTGGGCATGCTGAACGCGCTGGCGCTGACGCTCGCGAGCGGCTTGCGATCCTTCTCGCCTGCGCTGTTTGCGAGCTTGTTTGCCATCGGGGCAGGGAACCAGTTCCTCTCTGGCTATCTCATTTGGGTTATCATGGTCATCCTTGCGCTGGGTTTCACTGTCTCGTCGAGATTCATGCCGGCGGCCAGCGAGAATGATGCTGTGAGCGAGGATAGCCATGGGGAGAACGGAGGCCGTGACGATGATTCTGATGTCACGGTCAGAGGCTGAACCAAGAGAAAAAACAATGTTAGGTATCGGAGAAGTCCGTATATATATATTCCTCGGTAGATTGAGCCGAGTATCTAATATAGACTGATATACACCACGTTCAATAGACCTTTGCAGGAACCGTATCTAAGGCAATCCTAAACTTCATGTAATCCTACAGTAGTATCGTCATACCATCACTGCATCATTCGTGATACATACAACAAGTCTCTCCATTGTGTCTTCATCTATTACGGTTACTGAGCCAACGCTTCATGAAGAACTCGCGAACCTTGTACCTTTTCAGCAAGGTCGAAAGGTCCGAGGCCTGCGTCGGAGGTGGTATGTCCACGTATACGAGCACCATTGTTTTCAGAGCATGACTCTGGACTCGATTGATCGAATGCAGCCACTGCCAGGATCTTCTGGGGGGCTGATGACCCTGTGACTTCCAGTATGGGTGTGTATAGGCGGGGAGAACGGTGATGGCGAACTCGGCGTGTGCAAACACAGGCCCACCGATGTACAGGAGCCAGTCAACTCCAAATTTGATACCGGACCTGGGAACCCACCCCAGCGATCTGAAATGATGGTAGACGACATACTGCATTAGGAACGGGTTATCCGTCTGCATCGTCGCGGTGCCAGGGGGGAAACAAGACAGCTGGCAGAACGTATGGAATAATTCTTGAGTGGTCATGGCTTTGTCAGTGGCGGGGTCTATGACAGAGAGAGCGCCCAAGGCAAAGACAAGATAGAAGGCTTCTTCTGGACTGAGCTGAAGATGCTCTCTGTCTACCAGTTGCGGAGAACTGGCTCGACCTTCTATGGGTATAGGAGCGGGTAGAACTTCAGTTGGAACCGTGTCCACGGGCTGTGGTAAAGGGGAGGGAATATTTGTCGCATCACCATTCGGCACCTTGCCGTTCGTTGATGATCCAAGATGGGGACTAGGGGGATCACATAACTGGAAAGTCGTCGACTCCACCTTGGGCGAGAATCGCACACTTTTTCTCCGTTTGGGAGTAGAGGGAACAGCATCGGTTGGGGCCTGAGCCGCTTTGGTGGTAGGAGGTGGGTTAACGAAGTGACCATCATTATAAAAGGGGAAGGATTCCGTTCCAGCTTTTCTACTCTCATCACCATTGACGCTAAACTTGGGAGCCGAGAGCAGGCTCGAGGGTGGCAAATCGTTCCCGTTGACAGAACCAATTGGGGCTGGCGAGGCAGCAGTGTCAAGAGGGTGATTGGGCGATACATGTCCATTGCTGAGCCCTGTCAAGGTCGCCGAATGTAGATCTTGGAGGGAATTCGGCAAGGCGAGGAGTTCCTTGGGGCCCACTGGTGCCACCCAGGCCTCTCGAAGCCGGGTCCTCAGGATTGCTTCCTGCTCTTTTCTTGCACGGTCCCACTTCATCATCTTGCGCTCTTCCCGTCTCTGCGTGGTGAGCAGTTCGGAGACCTTCTTGTCACCCTGGCCCTGGCGACTCTGCTCCCGCTTTAGCCAATTGGGCTCACTTCGACTATAGTGGCCTTTCCCGAAGAAGCCCTGCTCCCAGAGGGCCCTGATAGAGGTTGCATCCCGAACATGTACGCACCGTGTCTCGGGCGACCAATATCCTCGATGGACGACCGAAGGCTCGGCTGGTGGTGGAGAGAGCACCTGACTCGTCCAGGCCCACAGCACATGGAAAAGTGACAGTGGATTGTTGGGATAGAAGCTCGGTAGGGGAAAGGTGCGAAGCGGAGCGGGCAAAGCGTACATCTGCTGGAGGGGGGTCTTTTGTGGCTTTTCTGAAGGCTTGTTCTGCCTGGGTTTAGACCGTGTCTGTGGCCCATTCTCAGGTCGGGGCGCGTTGGGCGCAGGCTTCTCTACATCTGCCATGGCTAGTATCACTCATTTCGGTACCTTTGAAAGCCAGTCAGTAAACAGTCAAACACCTCGACGTGGTCTCTTTTTCTTTTTGTCTTTTTTCTGGCCCCAGCCAATGGATTGATACATGAAGTGTTGGTTGATTGATCGCTCAGATACCGTTGTAGTCTATATTTGGACACTCATGGAGAGTATTTCATCTCTAAGTTCCGGATAAAGTGTGTCATCACCGCGATACAATCTGGGCCGGTGTCGAGGCATCGCCACTCAGCAAGCCAGACCACAGCGCCTCCGGGCCAGCCTGGGGAACCGGATGAAGGGAAATCGAGCGAAGAGACTCACCTTTGTGGATAGTAACGAGATTGGCGGTGCTGGTCAGCAGCTGTCCGGTTTCATCCGGGCAAGAACCGCTGCGGCACAATGTTCCTCGGCCAGCGTCACAAACAGATAGTATGTAATAAATAATGTAAAAAAGAAGGAGGCAGCCTGGTACTGGCCGACATACAGCACAGCGATCACATATTTCCAATGCGAGTGATGCAACTTGGCTAGTTTTGACCAAGCATGGCGCAAGAAGAAGAAGAAGAAAAATTGGTGACAAAAAATTGGTGTAGGTGGTTGGGAGCAAGTGCAAAAGCTTCAAGCTCGAGGCCTTTTTGTGTGGAGAAATTCGGTGCTGAGGTACTTTACGCTACTAGCGAGGTCATTAGCCAATTAGGCGACTCAGATAACTCCCAGGTGGGGGTCTCGGTATAATTGCACTAAGCGTGCCATTGTCTTACAGCGGGTGTGCACACAGGTGAGCGCCAACCTTGAAGTGTAAGATGTACCTACAGAATTGATATTTGTACCGATACTTCGCTATCATGAAGAAAAACAGCGGCGCTATCTTGTCT
The DNA here is from genome assembly GCA_022578855.1 of Nemania serpens. Classification (NCBI taxonomy): domain Eukaryota; kingdom Fungi; phylum Ascomycota; class Sordariomycetes; order Xylariales; family Xylariaceae; genus Nemania; species Nemania serpens. The sequence goes on along the minus strand of MU396796.1, from coordinate 113,083 downwards.
AAGTCGCCCATGAGCTTCTGAAAATAATGATGGGCTCCTTTTCATGGTAGGTAGTTTCACCTTCGTTTTCTCACACACACTATAGGTACTCTCTGCTACCTCCCTCTTCCTGCTCGAGGATAATGTTTTCCCTGGTGTCTCGAGAGACAGATTGCTAGGTAGTAGGACAGATATCACATAACCCCCTTTGTACCTACCTCCCGCTTGCCTGCTCTGGTAATACCTTGTTGACTTTGGTAACATCACCAACTGGCACACTTATATATCGTGTGTTATAGTTTTCACGAGCATAATGCTTACCTCCATACCTAATGTACCTACCTAACCTAACCCACCCAGCTGAAACTACTGGTGATCATCGAGGTACCATATGTATTATTACATTTACATGCCTCTCCCGATACCACCAAAATCTGGATAGCTTCACCTGGGTACTACCACCTAATCACCTAATCTGCCTACTTCCTACACTCTTTCTGTTGATATATACTTCATATCATATATACATACATACAATCTCTATTAACCCCTACTACCCTAACGTCATGCCCCTCCGATGCACACCATAATCTACCTGCTGGCCTACGTCGGCCTCGCCTGGGGCTGCTTCATTCTCGTCGTCCAGGCTCTGGGTACTTACAAGCTGTAAGTATTCTCCTCGTCCTCTTGTCTTCTTCTTCTTCCTCTCTCCTCCTCTTCCTCCTATCTGCCTCTATTCTCTTCGCCTCCCCTTTGCCCCCCCTGTCTGTCGGCCTTGACCTGCTCGATGGCGACGAAGAGAGACACCCATCCTCTAACCGTCTCTACCAAAACGACAACAGATTTCGAGAATACTCCTCCGTGCCCAAGAAGCCCGTCTCTCCGACCCTACCGAAACGCGACATCCCCCATGTCACCGTCATCCGACCAGCCAAGGGCATCGAGCCCGCGCTCTACGAATGCCTCGCCTCCGTCTTCCACCAGACGTACCCGAGGGACAAGCTGACCATCTACTTCTGCGTCGAGTCGAAACAAGACCCCGCCTATCCCGTCCTCTGCCAGCTCGTCTCCGACTTCCCCGACTTCGACGCCCGAGTCTTCGTCGAAGTAGAGGACCCGTACCTCAACGGGGAGCATGGGGACCCCAGCAACATCGGTCCTAACCCCAAGATCAGGAACATAAGCAGGGCCTTCAGGGAAGCCAAGGGGGAGATCCTGTGGCCGCTCGACTGCAACGTCTGGATCGCCAAGGACGTCGCAGGGCGCATGGTCGACAGGCTCTACGGCTTCGAGCCCGACGGGAAGCGGACGACGCCCTTCAAATTCGTCCACCAGCTGCCCCTGGTCGTCGACACCGTGACGTCCATGAGCCATCTCGGCGCCGAAGGCCAAGCCCTGCTATCCAACGCCTCGGTCACGGGCGGCTCCGGCACCGGCGACGTGGGCGTCCCCTCCTCCATCCTCTCGCGGTCCTGGACCCACGGCGGCGGCCGGCTCGAGGAGATGTTCATGACCACGACCCACGCCAAGTTCTACTGCGCCATCAACCTCGTCGGCATCGCCCCCTGCGTCGTCGGCAAGAGCAACATGTTCCGCAAGTCCCACCTCGACGAGGCCACCGACGCCGCCCGCAACCCCGTCCTCACCGGCACCTCGGCCACCCTGCCCAGGGGCATCGACCACTTCGCCTCGTACATGTGCGAGGACCACGTCATCGGCGACCTCCTCTGGCGCACCAAGATCCCCGGCTTCGCGAACCACGGCCTCGTGTACGGCGACCTCGCCATCCAGCCCATAGCTGGCATGTCGGTGCGCGCCTACGTCGGCCGCCGCGTCCGGTGGCTGCGCGCGAGGAAGTGGACCGTCCTATCCGCGACGCTAGTCGAGCACGGCGTCGAAAGTCTCGTCTGCTGCTTCTACCTCTCCTTCGGCCTCACCACCGTCCCCTGGGTCCACGAGACGCTCGGCATCCCCCAAACCTGGTCCGCCCTGGCCTGGTGCTGGGCTCTAGTCGTCGGAGTCTGGATGCTCGTCGACCGGGCTGTGTTCAAGAGACTGCATGCCGGACTGAGCGTCCTCGTCGACGAGAACACGCCCTCGTTCGCGCGGGGCGCGAGCCGCGGCGGGGCCGAGAAGCGACAGTTCGGCGAGTGGCTGCTCGCCTGGCTCGGACGCGAGATCCTCGCCCTGCCGGTATGGACCTGGGCCGTGTTCCTGGGCACGGGCGTCAACTGGCGCGGGAGACGATTCCGCGTCCGCTCCGACATGACCGTCGTAGCTATGGACGAGGATACGAAGGATAGAAGTGGTAGAGGCACACCGGAGGCCGATGAGATACGGAGCGGGAAGAGAGACTAACTGGCTGACTGAACTGGTTGACGGATAGATAAATAGGCTAGGTTAGGGAGCTGACTTTGATACCCGCTGGCATGCACATACATAGAAAACCAATACATACATACTTACTTACCTACTTTCGTACGTACGATATACACACCATGCGATGGATGGCTTTCTAGACGGAAAGAATCCAGTGGTTTAGTTTGTCTATTCAATTTTTTCCCCTCTTTCTCAATTTACAGCCCCCTCTTCGCCCTATGTACTGTGGGCTGGAGGCGCTCTCCTTCACTTCATCCCCTTGCTTCGCGCGTGCGACGCTCCGGTCGGTCACACAAACGCCTCGGTCTCTGTCCTATGTGATAGGCAAGCCTCGTCACAAAGTGATAGAGATGTCACGATCTGGTAAAAATAATCTATACTTTAATTACTACATATAGTAGGTAAGACTTCAGAAAACGATCGTCCTTGCCGCAGAGTATAGGGTATGTAATGTATAGAAGGTACATACCGGTGAGATATAGCTCGAATAACGTAGGTACGCTACGCAAGAGATTGATATATCTAAAGTCAGGCTATCTAAGACCATAAAGCGAGACCGAATGACGGATCACTTGAACAAGCCATTCGTCGGAGCGAGCATGGATAGCAATAGGGCTATCGTTGATCTATCGTTGATGAGACACGAAGATGTGATGATGAAGAGAGAAATAAATAGGGGTGCTAGGATCGAGGACACAAGAGCAAAGTGAATCGAGCTTTTCGTGATACATCACATTTTAGTCAAATAAGGAGAGAGAGGGTTAAGCAGTGGCAAATCAGTAGTTCTCAGTCAACCGACTTTGTACTCGTAAAAGAAATAATCAGACTTTCAATGTTGGATAGCACAAAGACCAAGACGGGAGGTATGAAGAATATATGCAGCATATACATCGTATGTATAGATACCTATATATATATAAGGTACCTAACATAGTAACTTCGGTAGATGACACCAAGAGGTTCGTGTCACTGACAGAGCATATCTGCGCTCAGGTACACATTCGTTCCATCATAATTCATTCCACGCGTATGTACTCATTATCTTTTGTATGTCCCATTCGTGCAGGTGGGCGTTGTCTTACCCCATACGCCTGCATACTGATACCTTCACGTCTTACAATAACATCCAGATCTGTCTGTGTATGTGTGATAATCACCCTGCTACTATGACAACCCTATATACCTAGACGTCCATAGATACCGGGGTCGTATAGGTTGGGCGAGTAGAATGGTAAGCAAATGGGTACGGTTATATAGGTAGGTAGGTAGGTAGGTAGGTAGGTAGGTAGGTCGGTAGGATGAGGGGTGACCAGACGTAAAAGGCAGTGTAAATCAAATACAAGAAAGACAAAAAGAAGAAGAGAAGAAAACTATATAGGGTATCAGGGAAGAAACGACGAGCAATTACGAAATCGCTAACACAGGAATCCGTACCATGTCCTCATCCGTGTGAGGCTCCTGTACCGTTTATCCTGTACCTTGAGATATGCAAGAAAGTTTTTGGCCCAATAGAAGCGCACAGGAGCAAATGCGTCTTCGGGGCATGAGTAGAATCAAATTGCAGGGCGAATTTCATCATCACTCCCTCTCGGCCCCACTCGCTAGATCTCTCTGCTTTGGCTCATGAAATTCTTAGCAAGCTCATCACCGCCCTTCTGTGCGGTCTCCATCCAGTGCAAGGCAACGCACATCAGTGCTGGGTCGTTCCGGACGTCACTGTTGATGCCAGGGTCCTGGCTGCCCGCGAGGGTTGGCATCGAGGAGCCCAGCCCCGCTCTAGTGCGATCCCCCTGATGCCGCGCGCTACTCCCGGGGCGGGAGCCCGAGGATTCCATGGCTGGCTGCTTAAATACATCGCGTGGTTTGGACAGTGGTAGGGATATTCGGGCCACGAGCTCGGGGTTAGAGAGCTGAAGGAGACCAAGTTCACGCTGCGCTGTCGGATCGCCCTCTTTGGCGGCAATCGATAGCATTCTTGCGGCATCCCGCAGCGTGCTCTTTGGGAATAGGGGGTCTGGCACGTCGCTTACGTCATAGTTATTGTTAGAAGACTTGCGGGAGGCGGCCACTATGCCATCGGCTACTTCGACCATCGTGGAGACGATCTCACTCTTGAGAGACATTGCTGCGACGACCGTATCAAAGTACGCATCATTCCGATCAAGGTCGAGTACGGATGCGGGCACAAATGCGCTGATGAATTGCAGATCACGGAATAGAGTTTTGGGCCGAATCTCGGACTCGCTGAGCAGAGACTTGATGACGGTGCGAAGGGCCTCTTGATGTCCCTTATGGATGGGAGCAATCGTACGTGTTTCAACGTCCGGAGGGCTCCGCTGGGCTAGAGCCGATGCTAAAGATCCATGATGAGCAATAGGGCGACGTTCTTTATCGGTCTGTTCCGGCTTCCCAGCGCTTCCGGTGTCTTCGTTCGAGGTCACTTGGGTTCGTGGAGTCGCGCGTGAACGGCGGCCACCAGAGGCTAGCGAAGCACTGATGAGCTGTTCCAGCTCATATAAAATGTTGAGTTTGGCGTAGGGACTGGGGTGGATAGAGAACATTCTGAACAGCCGCCGATATGCTTTCCTGTATGGGAAAGTAGCGGTGTCTTTCAGCGCCGGCGAAGACACATGTGCAGAGACCTTTTCATTGGCCACCGAGCCGCCGTAGTTTCGTGCGGTTGGGCTATCGCGGTTGTGGGCATTCTGACCGATCTTGGCGTCTCCGATTTCACGTAAATTGATCGAGCTCTTCTTCTTCTCCAGTATTCGTGGTTTTGGTTGCCCCGTGGTTGCCTCTTGGTTCGATGGAGACTGTTGCCCAAATGAATCTTCTGCGGACCTAAGCTCTAGGCATAATTGGCCTAAATCATTGATCCAGATATCCGTCTCCGAGCCATAAGCGTAGAGGAAGTTCCCCAGATCAGATAGCAGGAGACTAAGTAGAGTCTGGCGGAGGTCTGATAGGAAACGGTGTTTTTCGTCTGAAAGGCGCTGTTGCTGGATAGTCTCAGTAGATGATGCGGTGGTTTCAGGCTGTGTGAGCGAGGCTGTCGACGGCAGCGACTGCTGATACGGGTGCGAAAATAGGCTTGGTAGGTTGGCCTTGCTACCCGTAGGAGACTGGGCTCGGGAGGTAGCTGAGCTGCTAGCCGACATGGTTGAATTGAAGGGAGAGAAGAACGTGGTGGCGGAGTCGATAGACGGCGTCGAATGACCGTAATGGTATTCACGGACGTCTAGCATGTCCAACGCGGCGGTGCTTGCTCGAGACAAACTATGACGGCCCGAGTCGATGGACATCTGACTCCTGTTATGCATAGACATGTTGCGCAATACAGAACTAGGGCGGTTGGCAGCGCCTGTCCATCTTCGACTGTTATTATACTCGCTGCTGATGACGCTCATGGCATCATCGCCTCCATAGTTGCTCTCGCGGTCCCGATCGTCCCGACTGCGACGAGGAGGGCCGTCGAATGTTTTCCGATCGCGCATGTACAGTGCACTTGACCAAAGAACAGGATTTGCTGTGACGCTATCACCGACCAATCTGCCCACGCAGTTGTCGATTTCGCAACATAGGCGGTGGATTCGTTCTTCACCTACGCACACATTTCTGACGTGCGTCTGCTGCAGCCACTTGTTTGTTTTCTCAACTTGATCATCGGTGAGCTTGTTAGGCCCGCCCTGATCCTCCCTAGCCGCGAGCAGACTGAGCATCTGCGACTCCGCTTTGTGGATGAAATTCAACGTGGGGTTTCGCGCCAGCTGCGCGCGACTCTCCTGGAACGAACCAGGCATCCGGGGAACACCCATGATCTTCAAGGCACTGCAGAGGGTACGGGCGTGGACGTAAACGTCCGAGTTGCGAACTTCTGTTACGTACCACATCTTGTCTCGGAGAGCTTTCAGACGTGTCATCATAGTATCGATCAGCCCCTCATGTCTTTCCTGGCTTTGCTTCAGCCAGATGAGCCAAGCATCGTACTCTTCAATGGCCGATGCCGACCGGCGTAATGAATCTCGAGGGCCGCGTGAGAATATGTTCAGCAAAGAAGCGAAACCGTTTTTCCGGAGTGAAGGCGAGGCCAGAGCATTGAGCTGTTGAAGAGTCCTCCAGTACATATGATCGGACACGAAGTCCGACTGGATGCGTGACTGGGTCGACGCAGCCGTCAACATGGCAATTAATACCGGATGGCTTCCTGCGGCCGCCGTGTTGTCTTCGCGCTTGCGGTAGGGGTTCCGGCTATTCATGGTCTTCTCTGGCGTTACGATAATCTTATTTTTGGACCGGTATTTCTTCAACCTGGAGGCGCGGTTGCTAAAGGTCGTACGTGCGTCACTGCCCTCAAGGCCTTGGGGGATTTCGAAGTCTTCCACAAGCCTCAATATGGAGTCTCGAAGTTGATGGTAGTTTTTGCTAAGTTCCGATTTCTCCTCCTGTTCGTCGTCTTCGCTAGATGAAGAGATATCTTCGTCGTCATCCTCGTCAGGGTCGTAAGTCATCTGCAGAGATAGCTTCTCTCCATCGGCGGAAACGAATATAACAGCCCACCTTTCAGCACATGGGTGACACGAGCCAGCTACGACGTCGGCGCCGAGGACCTTTGTCATTTCACGCATAGCCACGCGAAGTTTTTGACCGTCCTCTTCGTAGCTTTCCGGGGGGCGGGAGGGAGCCTCCGAGAATGGAGGGGAATACCGTTGAGGTGTACCCAACGTCCGATCAAGCAAGGGTTCGTACGACGTAGTTTCGCTACGTACGGGCGAAACACTCATGCCAAAGACGGACGCCGTATCCATGTCTCGCCTGGACGCTGATACGGAGATAGGCTGAGAGATGGCCGAGAACCCCGAGATGGATTGCGCGGTTGACCGAGCACCACTTGAGTGGGCAGATTGAGGACGCCGCTCTGGGAACAGAGCATTGATCAGGGTAGAAAGATCAGCGGGGCTGACAACGACATAAGGATGGACCTCGGCGGTTTCTCGCAAGGAGGTAATGGATCTGGCTGGAAGCAGCCTCGCCGTCTTTTGGCTCCTCGACGGCTTGAACCGACCTACCAGACTCTCAATGTGCTTTTTAATCTTCAGGGGTGTAGACACCGGTTGTCCTAGGTGATGGGGCACTAGCATGTCATTGACCAAATCCCGGGCCTTGAGAGCCACGTTTTTGAGTATTCTCTGGCACCCATACTCGGTGATGTTGTATTCGGCCATCATTCCGAAGTTTTCAGGATGGATCAGGACGGCCGTCAGCCAGTTGGAAAATATCCACTTGTATACAAACCAATGCCTCGTAGAGTCGACCTTGGACGGCGCAATGTTCTGCAGATGGCGTAAGATCTCGTTGCCCAGTTCCAAGACGCCCTCGGGAATACCTATGCCGTCTTCATCGTCGAGAAGATCAAACAGCTCGTCCAAGATCTGGTCGTAGAATTCCTCACTCCGGATAGTGTCCTTCGTCGTCCAATCCCCGATATCATGGAACCTGTTGCCCTGGGGATCATCGGCCTTGTCTAGGAGAAAGGCACCGTCTTTCAGTACCTTCATAATGAACCATTCCATACTGGAACGCCCTGACCAATCACGCATAGCGGACCAAACGTTGACTATCGCCACAAGGACGTTCTCATACTCGACCGGGGCAGCCTGGATCAGGCGGGCGCAGGCGGTCGACCATACCTGAGTTCTTCGCCTGTCTTCGGCACTATCCGGTCCCGCCGAGTTGGCGAAGCATGTGTAAATGAGTGCAGACAAGGGGTCGTGGCGTTGGAATGACAAGAGCCTTTCAACGGCACTGGCAGAGCTCTTGTTCGCAGCGCTGGCGCCCCCACGCCCACTAGACTGCGTGTTACCAAAGGGCAGAACAGATTCTATGGGATCCAATCCAACATGAAAGACGGTGAGAGCCTGAAGCTCGGCTACGCTGAGAGCACATAGCCGAGAAGCTAAATAGTCGGGGTTGGTCCGCAGCTGGGTTAGAAAATGGAGGATAGTTTCCCTAGATGTCGCGTCGAGGTCAGCGAGGAAGGGAGTAACGGGGCTACCACTAATACTCCCAGCGACGCTAGGTGGTCTATCCACGGTGTCCGAGGATGCCATGCCAGCAGCCTGGAGGGGTTCCATGTCTGGCTCCAAAAGGGCATAGCGACGGGTGGCATCGCAACTGTTACGAACATCCTGAACGGCGTCAAATACCTTGGCAAACATGTGGGTGTCTCCGGATCGAAAAAGATCGGCCAGGTTCCGTTGCGTGGTCTCGCCGCAACGGGTGAGTCGTGCGGACAAGGCGGTGGAAATGAGACTTCTTTGCAGACGAATGCGCGTATTGGCGCGCTTGCGCTCTTGGTATTTAGAGAGACGAACTAAGTGGGCTAGCTCTTGAAGGGTAGTGCCATCTTCCTCGACGGTCACATAGTTGTTGGTGTACTGTGACACGTCGGCTAAGAGCGGCTGTGGACGCATGCGAGAGGAGGAGCCCTCATCTTGAAGGGTCTCTTTGAGGGCGTCTTTGAGAGCAGCATGTGAGATATTCGACGAAGACATATTTGGGCGGTCATGGACCAAACTGGCCCTCGGTTGTACAGAAACTTGTGCGACCAGAGGTTTCAAGGGCACACTCGTGCCGGGGTCCTGTTTTGTGGTGTCCTCGTCGCGAGGGGGGTCGTCGTCGTTCGGAGCTGGGACTGCATCAGTGGCTTCGGGAGGCGGGGCAGAATTCACGGGGCTTCGTGATCTGTGCCGGCGTGGTTGTGAGGTGACGACGAGCGCATCGGGGGCGGGGCTCGAGGTTCGGGACGGGTTGGTCGCGGTCGGCGATACAGCTGCAGCGCGGCGCATAATTTCATCAGCAACCACGGCCAAGAAGGTGAAGCGGAGGATGGCGGCGTAGGATCACTCACGAGGTGGTGGGTGAACGCAGACCGGGGACGAGAGTGAGCGCTGCATGGAGATCATTGTGAGTCCATAAGAAGGGTGGCTGATAGCGAGTCGGCGTCTATAGCAGCAACACCCGCAGGAGAGCTACCAGGGCGCGAGCCGACTTTTCGAAGAAGTTTCTGGGAACAGTCGATTCACATGTGCGTGAGGTAGCCAGAGGACTTTTTCTGCCTCGGGAGGAAGCAGAGACACGACACGACGTCTGAGATCTCGGTTCGAGACGACTTGTCGTCGTCGATGGAGTCAGTCAAGGTTCGCCAGGCGCCCGGGGGGGAGTGGGGTCGCTAAATAGGATAGATAGCTCTCGAAGCTAGCTACCCTGGCAGAGAGGCCTCGGCTGGCTTGAACTGGCTGGTAGAGGTGTACCGGCTGGTATAGAACAAAGTGATGCAGAATATAGGTATGTCTCTAAGAGATAGGGTACTTAATTAAGTAGGTAGGGTGGGAGGGTTATAACAGAGGGAGGCCAGGCCGGGTAGGCGGGGTGGCGGTTTTAGCACATTTCAAGGAACGGTGGCAGCGACGTCGGGACTCGGGCAGAAATGCGAATATACTGGGAGGCAGACAGGGTCTGATTATGACAGACCAAGGTATCGATTTGGGGGATTGGGTGTGGGTGGTTGGTTGGTTGGTTGGTCGGTTGGGAGAGAGATGGTGAGCGAGCCCGTCACCTTTCTTTGGTTCTCTCTTTCTTCGCTGCCGTTCAAGTCACAATGCCAAGTTTCTTCTAGTCCCTCCCCGAATCGTAGACTCGAGGCGAGGGAGACCAAGAGAAGAACAGATACGATAACCGACTAGGTAGGTTAGGTAGGTATTGGGAGCAGGGAGAAAGCTGCAATATGAGGATCGAGAGAGGAAGGGAGGGAGAGAGAAGAGGACGACGCGAGCCAGTCTTGGACAGAAGAAGCAGAGGCCAGAGAATCAGTAATCACAAGGTCCCGAACCCAAGTACGAAGTATTCGTACTGTTGTGTGAATACCTAGCTGTACAGTACTTGGATATGTACCTAATCATGTACATATGTAGGTAAATAACTTGAAGGTGTATGGATGTGGTACTGCAGGTATTGTGAGGTATCTGGGTGAATAATAAGAAGAGATGGGATTGCGAATAAGTGAGTGAGTGAGTGAAGTGAGTGAGAGTGTCTGTCAGTCTGTCCGTCTGTATACTTTAGGTACATGTAGTGTAAGAAGGTACATGTTGTTGGATGGTGTGAAGCATGAGATGTATGTATGTATGTACTTCGCTGGATGCGACTGCAGTCTATGAGCCACCCCACCCCCGTCGTGGCCAGCAGTTATGCGCCGCCGCCCAATCAACGGCGCGCACGCCACATCGGACGGGGATGTGTGTTGATATGGGTTGCCATGTATGTTGGGCGCCGTCGCCCGTTCGTTCGCTGTCGTTCGTGCGCTGGTTTCTGCAAGACTTCAGAGCACGGAGCCGGATTGAACCAACCTACTACATCTACTTAGGTACCATGTTCCTCTTGCCGTACATGTATGTAGGTACTAAGGTGGTAGTACGATACTACATGTCGAGATAAATATAGGTGTAGGTCACTTAGGTACATGTATGTATGCATGTGCGTGCCCTGCTGTAAATATTGTCGCGGTGTACGAAGTAGTTACCCTAGGTAAGTACTTAACATATAGTTGATGTAGGTAGAGTAGTAGTGCTTGGAGCAAGTTGGCAGGCATCCATGTCAATACATGTATGCGCATGTAGGTAGGTACGAAGGTGCAAGTGTAGATGTCGTGAGGAGGCGAGGTTGGAGAGTGGGGCATCCTACCGCAACAACCGGACACAAGTTAATCTCTCTCTCGTCTCCTGCGCTCTTTCCAGTAGCCCACTGGCCAATCCAATACAGAGCTACATGCAACAAGATCAGACAGAAGCAACCAAGAATTAAAAGTTTTACAAATACAGTAATGACAAACATTGTTTGTATTATGCACGCTGTAGTCTATTGATTTTTAAAAATAAGGCTCAGGCAAGGTTGAGACTTGTTGTGTTGGAATCGAACCTCCTTCTGTCTGTGAGTGGGAGTTACCAAATTCTCTTTGCCCAGGGTCCCTTCCCGAGCGAGTCGAGGTCTTTTGGGGTTTCTTTTCTATCCACATGTACATGTACACATACGCTACCTGCACATAGGTACATATAATAACTGTAGGCGTGTGATATCTACCTGCAGTATTTGTACTTGGGACTTGTCTAGGTGCCCTAAGGATGGGTATATCTGTCTGAATTTGAAGGAAGGAGGCGGCAAGTGCCACGAAATGCCGTGCTCTGTTGGTCGCCCCACGGGTAGGTATCGATCCCGTCTTTCGGGATCGATCGATAGCAAGAAGGTCCTAACCTTTGACACCGCGCTGGTACAGTACAATACCTAGTGCAGGATACCCTCTCCTACAACTGTCCAACTCAATCCATGATCCATGCCAGATGGAAACTTACCCAAACATCTGGGATATCCACGTAGACAATCTACGGCAGAGCGACAGAAGAGAGCATAATAACAACAGCATCTCCCTTCTCTCCATGTGAAACATGCGCCGCCAACATTATATTCTCTCTCTCCGCCCCAGCGAGGGAGCCTCTGTGTGAACGTCGTGAAAGTGACACGACCATTCTCTACAGGGCGAGCGGAAAAGCGAATGAGGGTAGTTGTAAGTCAGTCAGCCAGCAAGTCAGCGAGTTGGTATCTAGAATGAGTAAGTGTTACAGGAAACAACAGCTCCCACCGCTCTTCCACCTATCTTCGTCGTCATCTTCATCGTCACCGTCATCGTCACCTTCATCGTCACCATCGTGCTTCGACCTATGTTGCTGTGCTTCCACGGATACTCTAGGTATCCCTCCACGCCTTTCCGGTTTCTTTTCTTTTTCTTCGGTTGTTTACCATCTCACTAATCGCCACCACCAGATGTCTCTTCAAGACATTACAAGTGTGAGAAGAGGCGGAGAGAGTTGCTTGTTGTGTTAGCCCTGCATCGTGCATATCACCTATGAATATTGTTGTTACTACTACCTACCACTACTACTATCATCACCATTGCCTATGCCTATGCTCATGTCTATGCCTCTGCTTATGCCTCTGCTGTCTGATTCGAGCGTCTCTCTGTCTTATGCGGCCGAGTCGTCGTTGTATCATCTACCATTTCGCGTGGGCCCACCCAGCAAGGTCCAAGGGCGGCTGAATGAACGAGCGAATATGACCTCTAAGACTTCTAGATCGACCGGTTATAATTCGCCTCTATTATGTCTAGTCAGCAGTAACTGCGACCGTTTATCATCATTATTACTATTATTATCGCATCTCTCTTTTCCCCCCTTTTGCGCTGGCAAACGAGAGGCCGACGTCGTGACAGGAGGAACCGCGCTTTCGACCGGCCATCCACTCCATCCAATCCACGTCGTCCACGCATCAGGTCGACTCGAGCCTGCTCCTCTTTTTTTTCATTAAAATTTTAAACCTCTCTTGCCAACGCATCGAAATGGCCACCTGCACGCGCCTCTGCAGGCTAACCTGGCTAGTCCACGTCCACTTTTGTCATAGTCGGCTTGGTTGGGAATTCTAGCGCCCTGTCGTGCATGTCTTGGGCCTCTCTCCATGTTTCCCCATCTATTGGCCTCGCCGCCCATGCTGCTGATGCTGCCGCCGCCACTGGCTCGTTGCTTATGCGCCGACGAGACTAAGAGACCAAGGGACGACGAGACGACGAGGAACGGTCGGGTGAACAAAACAGCATAGCGTCGCAGAGGGTAAGGTGAAGGTCAGTGAACCGAAACTCTCACCCCCGGTCCGGCTTGGCCAATACGCGTCTACCCGCCGCCCTACCTGTCCGCTCCAGTGTCCCGAAAACCCTCGTGGCCATCGTTCCATCCACTTTCGAATCTCTCCCCTCAGCCTTGTACCGATTCCTGACGCTGCACGTCACCTACTGTAGTGTCCCAGCAGCACGTCTCCCAGCATCGTCACCTCAGTAACCGGTGGAGTCTCCGTGCTGTCGGTTCTTCTAGCCCAAGTGCCAGGCACCGATCACATTAGGAAGCTCAGACGTGGATAGATGAAGGGGCATCCCGCTCGCTGCCTCCAAATTCATGAAGGATACAATGCCATTTGTTGCCTTCCAGACAATTGTGCCTGAACAGCCAGAAGGCTTCTAAAGCTACGTCTGCTGGCACGACCAACCAATGACCGGGATGCAGTCGTTACATATGCGGAGCGCGTTTGACAGAACGCGCTCCTCAACCCGGAACAGTCTCCGTCATTCCGCTGGCCATCTCTCACACATACCGCTTTTCACTCGGCAATGCGCCTTTTGGATTCAGTAATGTGGTCTCAGCGATCGAATGTTGCACTTTGCCAATCCACCGATCCGCTTACGGACGTAAAAAACCGCAACCCATTGCGTGCTTGGGCTATTTCCAGGATGAAGCGATCTCAACCCAACCAACCCTTTCGAATGCACGGCACGTCTACCTTAATTAACCCTGAACGGGATACAAGGTCTGCACCGCCAGATCTGCACTAGCTGCATGGATCCGATATCCAGATTTCAAACCCTTGGGTCTGTCTGCACGACCATCTCCAAAGTCCACAACATTCTCGTGTGAAATCCTCGCCGACCCTCGTCTCCCGTGATACATGCCTACATGCACCCCCCCGAGCTCATCGGCACAGCTAGGTAGGCGAAGAGCATGTGGCACGTCGCTAGCCGCTGTCAAACAAACTCCCGTAATCGCCGAGTACGGATGACGCTCTACGGCGGAGCGCAGTTAGACATTTCCTCCTCTCCTGGCCAATAGACGGGATCGACGAGACAGACAACATCGCCCGATAGGAGGAGGCCCACGAGAGGATAAGCCCGTCTGCGACGACAAAGATTTCTGACGCCCGTCGTATGGCCCATGGCTGACTGACACGTTGAATCCTCAAATATATCTCACTTAGCCTGTATACCCAGGAGGATGAGACAATACATGCCTAACCTACCTGCCTGCCTACATAACCTACCTGCAGCATGAAGAAGAAGATAAGCACTGGTAGGCATTCCGAGACCGCGGCGGAGGAAGCATGGGTTTGGACGGAGCTACGTATGTATCTTACCTAACCTACCTAACCTACCTAACCTAGCTGAAGACGGCCCAGACGAACTGGCTTGCGCAGGTACCAATCGGATACCGTCGTGACCTGTGCGTGGTTCGCGGGGGGCGGCGTTGCCCAACGAGGCGGCCAGCCTGCCTACCTCTAGTATCTTGGGTAGGTATGTTGTGTAAGTACGTACATGGGTCTTCGTGCTAGTGCTGAAGAGGATTGATCTTGACTTCATGCACGAGGGAAAGGGCGGTATACAGCAAGGAAATCACCTAGTTACCTCACTTCAATCGTACTAACAATAGACATTTCCATTTCTACCTACACTTGTTGTAGCTTCGTACTCTGACCACTCATTATGCAGTTAGGTAAGTTAGGTGGTGGGTCAACATTGAAGGCTACATAGGTATCTATCTTCTTATCTATCTATCCACCTCATTTACTCTTGCCGGTGGGGATGGCGAATAAGACGACCTTTCTCTCGTTGCCGTCGTGATAGGCCTTGTCGACCCTGTAGTACCCGCGTCTCTCGAGCTGGATGATGTCGTCCTCCTTGAGCTTCGCGACGCCTTCGTCGCAGTAGGCCGTCTCCATCGTCGCCGTGGTGGGGTTCAGGAACGCCTCGAGGTCGTCGTCCTCCTCGAGCTTGTCCTTGGTGATGAGGTAGTCGAACTCCCAGAGCTCGGCATCGACGAGCTGCTGGCCTTGCGTCGAGAGCCAGGTCACCTTCTTGTCGGTCGAGCGCACGTCGCCCTGCAGGTTGAGCTCGCAGGTGAGGGCCGTGATTGGCTCGGCGCCGGTGATGTCCCGCACGAACGCGTTGCCCCACTGCATCAGCGTGATCTCCTCCCCGGCCTTGAAGCTCTTGGCGTCGGTCTGATCGAGGAGCAGCTCTTGGCTGAAGGCTACCTTCTTGGTCCCCACGGCTGGGTTCTTGGGGTGCAGGGGCTTGTCTTCGGCTCGGGGCTCCGCGGGGGCGCCATCGCCCTTGATGGTGATCTTGACGCTATCCTGCTTCGATATGGCGGTGTGCCTGGGCGCGACTGGGTCGATCTCCTTCTTGTTGGCGGCCCAGAAGCTCGTCCAGTCCATGGTCACTACGTTGCGCGATGGGCCCTGCTTCAGGATGAAGTCGCGCAGCGCGGGAATCGTCATGCCACGTCTCCTGACGCCGCGAATGGTAGGCATGCGAGGGTCATCCCAACCCCATACCTTGCCGTTGTCGACTAGCTTGGCGAGCTTGCGCTTCGAAAGGAACGTTCGGATAAAGTTCATACGAGAGAAGTCCCACATGTACACCTGGCGGAGGTGCAGCGTGTCCAAGAACCATTGGAACTGTGGGTTGCGATCCGTATACTCAGTCGATCTAAGCGCGTGGGTTACGCCCTCGAGGCTGTCGACGACGGGGCAGGCAAGGTCGTAGGTGGGATACATCTTCCATTTGGTTCCGGTGCGGTGGTGGGGGTCGTTCGGGTTGCACCTGTAAATGACAGGGTCTCGCATGGCCTTATTGGGGTTGTCGACGCTGATCTTGGCTCGGATGCAGTTCTTCAACCCTTCCTCGCTACTGTTCTTCATCTGCTCAAAGATGTCTAAGTTCTCCTCGACGGTCCTGTTCCTCCTCTTTGACTCGATACCCTTTCCTCTCTCGTCACGCATGGTCTCGACATCTGTATCGTCGGCGTACGCATGGCCACCCTTGATCAAGGTCAGGCAAGTATCGTAAAGGTGGTCGAAATAGTCGGAGGTATAAGTGACGACATCGGGCTTGACGCCCATGAGAGCAAGATCCTCTATTATAGCATCCTGGAAAGCCGCCTTCTCTCGGCTGGGGTTTGTGTCATCTAATCGTAGGCGGAGTTTGCCGTCGTATGCTTGGTGAGCGAAATAGTCGCTCAGCAGAGCGGCTTTGGCGTGTCCAATGTGGAGATAGCCTCTGATAGCGGGTTAGCATGCCGACTGGGCAACTCATCACGGGCCTGGCGTAACTCACGATGGCTCGGGGAGGAATCGAGTGACGACCCCCTTGTCAGTGTCCTGCAGTGCCAAGTTGTAGCTCGCGCCGGCACGGCTGGCGGCCTGGACCTTGGCCTTTCGGACGGAATCGGCAGCCTTGACTTCGGCCTGTATCTCGGGGTGGACTTGCTCGACGAATGTGAACCATCGATGGAGGTTGACGTACGAGCCCTTGCGGACGAAGGACACGGCCACTCTGTTGCTCTTGATGGCAACCCAGATCTGTGTATCCAGATGGCTCAGCGTATAGCCGGATAGATATGTGCGTAAGGTCAAGTGCTTCTCGAGTCGGTTGAGATGGGGCTCGATGGACTTGAAGTCGCCGCCGAGAGACTCGGCGATGGCTACGAGCTCGTCGACCTTCATTCTGTCTTGTGACTCTGGACGAACAAGGGAAAATGAAAACGTTCCGATGTAAATAGATGAATAATTAGAACATAAAAAGAAGAGAACAAAATCTTTTTAGGCTTGAATTTGACCAAGCCTCGTTGTGTGAGTGAGTCAAGAGCAAGAGCCAACAACAACAGCTCGGAGGTAGGTAGGCCTAGGAGTTGTTGGGGCTGTCAGTGGCGGGGTCAAAAAAAGGGTTAGGCACATGTGGAATGAATGGCGGGGTGGTCTGGGGCGTGCTGCGGCTGATAAGATAGGTATGGGAAACCGATAAGATAATCAAACCTACATTAGGTACAACTACCTAGGTAAGTACCTATCTGTTGTGGCCTGAGATCTCAGGCGTCCATCATTTTCTCAAAGTTCGATTCGAGTTGCTCCACCAAGCCTCAAGTCACAAGTAGTAGTGCCATCCGATCCAATACCGGAGCCTCAACGGCAACGGGCACGTCACGATATCACACAGGTCACACATTGACCACACTGACCACCATGGCTACGACAGCCCAATGCATTGCCTCGATGGCGAGGCTCAATCTGTGCTCGATGGTCCGACCGACGACGACGACGACGACGATGACGAAGACGATACCCAGATTATTACCAGCCTCGTCCATGACCCAGCTGCGATGGAAGAGCGCGGGTACCCGGGCGATGCAGGCGCGAGAGAGGGAAAAGGCAAAGCTGAAGAAGAAGCGGAAACAGCAGCGTTTCAAGGAGTATAAATACGCGACGCCGAGCAGGGAGGAGCAGTTCTCGCTATGTGACGCCATGAGGTGAGTCGCCGGCCTGCTCCGCGTGGGATATCCGTGTGGGATACTCGTGAGATATCTAACCCCGACGACGAGGATAGATATCTGCGCGCCGCCGAGGTCGGCCGTCCCCCGTCGTCCGTGACGTACGAGGTCGCGCTCAAGGTCCGCACCGTCAAGAACGCCCCCGTCATCCGCGCCCGCATACGGCTGCCCTACCCGGTCAAGAACGACACCCGCATCGCCGTCATCTGCAAGGAGAACAGCGGCGCCATGCACGAGGCCCGCAACGCCGGTGCCGTGGCCTACGGCGAGGACACCCTCTTCGCCCTGATCAAGGCGAGCCCCGGCAGGCTGCCCTTCAACCGCCTCATCTGCCACGTCGACTCGGAGCCCGCGCTGAAAAAGGCCAACCTCGGCCGCATACTGGGTCCCAAGGGCCTCATGCCCTCGCTCAAGACCAACACCATTACGAAGAGCGTCGTTTCGCTGATGCACGACATGGCGGGCGCCGAGAATTACAGGGAGAGGATCGGTGCCGTCCGGGTGCCCATTGGCAATATCCAGTTCACGCCCAAGATGCTCGCCGACAACATCAAGACCCTGATCGCCTCTGCCAAGGAGAGGGTTGTGGCGCTCGAGGAGCGGGCGAAGAAGGACCTCATCGAGGTCGTGCTCTCGTCGACAAACGGGCCCGGGTTCACCTTGAACGGTGCTTTTGCGTCTACGGATGAGAAGGTGACGGCGGCGCATTTGAGCACGGCCATGTAATGTAAATATCGCGTGTTGCATCCGTCGTTGTGTATACATCTGGAGAATTAAAACACACTGTATCAGAGTGTATATTATACATGCCATTTTCTCTTCTTCCCCCCCTTCATTTTCCAAGTCTACCTAATCGTTCATGCCTGCCTGGGTATCTATGCGTAAAGAAGACTGCTGATATGATTCCTGCCACGACTTTCTGTTTGTATGATAAGACAACGCAATTCTCTGCGCGTCTCCTTTGAGATGTAACTTGTTATTAGCTGCCCTTCAACGCCTTCACGGCCTCCGCCTGTGCGTCTAAGGTGGCATATATGCCCATGAGCTTGAGTAATTTTATCCGTCCCGGCGCCCCCGCCTTCTTCGCCTCTTTTGAGGCGGCGTTGAGATCGAGGAGAAGTGTATTCCGACATCTCACCATCCTCTCTTCCATTCTCCGCACCAGCGGCGCATCCCTCCCGGTATCATCGGCGAGCTCGTCGAGCGCCACGTAGTCGTCGGCTAACTGTGTCAGCTTTGCCGCGCTGCTGCCGCCCACTAAGCCATCGCCTTCTTCATCCTCGTCTCCGTCCTCGTCATCCTCGTCATCCTCATCGCTCTCGTCGCTATCAGACCCCGTGCTGCCTATGGCCAACCGCGCCTCCAGCGCGGATATCCGATCGTCGAGCTCGAGCATCTTCCGCCCCGCCTCAATCTCTCGAGACACGGAGCCCAGTTCCCTCGTTAGCCCGGCGACCTCGACACCGCGTTCCCGCACGCGCGACCGCACTTCCTCCACGGCGCGTCGGAAGCCGAGGAGCGCTACCCGGACGTCCTCGACGCGGTCCTCGCCGCCCTTGAGCTCGTCGCCCAGCCCCAGGAAGCTCGCGTAGTTGGCGTTTACGAGCTCGAGAAGCTCGGTACCGATGGCGGCGCTGCGCTCGCGCAGGTCAGCGCGCAGGTCCTCGAGCGTCTGATGTCGGTGAGGCAGCGACGAGAGGTACTCGGGGGCGCTGAAGGCGGGCGCGAGGAAATCCGAGCGTGGCAGGGCGGTCGGAAAGGGCAGGGGTGCATCGTCGTCTTCGGGTTCTGAGGCGGCAGAGATGGAAGGCGAGGGGGGCAGGGTGAGGCCGAGGCCGTAGGAGCTGCTCAGAGGGCGGTTGGGCGTCGGAGCTGAGAGGTTCAAAGGGTGCGCCATGGCGTTTGTGATTTGTAGGTTCGACGACAGATAAGGGGATCATCGGTGGACGAGTAAGATTTCCCACTGCTGTAGTTGGGCGAGTGCGCCCGTTTGCCTCACCTTGGCGAGGTGTTGGTGACGTCGGCTTACTGCATACGCTAAGTTAATGTCTTTCCGAACTAGGTAGGGTCTTGGGTGTTGCTCAAGATAATTCGTTATGATGGGGATTCAAACCCCCGGAGAGAGAGAAGCGTTGGGTTAAGACGCTGGTCCAGATGTCGAGAGAGCCATCTCTCCGTGCTGACAGCTGGCAATTCTGGGTTCACGAATACGGCCGGTATCGGCGGGCCTACCAAAGCGGGACCTATACATACCAGGTACCTTTCTACTGTAAGTACACGCACTTCATCACTAATTTAAGGTTATGATTCAACTTGTTTATGTGGGCTGATGGTAAAGTATCGAGAGAGAATTCTTTAGACTACATCAAGATAAACTGGTAAAAGATAGATATTTCTACTTTTACTATTCTTCAAACGGTCTCTCTGTCTGGAAATCGTCAAGTTCGGGCAGGGACGGAATAGCGCGGCCTTGGCGGTTATAATAGTACTATCTTACTTCGTAGGTTGGCCTGAAGGGTTCGGGCTAAGAAAAGTACTTACCTTAGGTAAGTAAGTACCTAGGCTGAAGGCAGCCACCAGCCGACAGCCGTTACACAACCAGGCCACTGGTGATGGGAAGATCCACTCAGCGCGCCATCGTCCCTCAACCATTGGTGCAAGCGACATGCAGGTGAACCCCATCAAGAGGAACCAGAGGAACCAGAAGTAATCTTATCAATCTGATCAGTCTGTGATTTCCGACCATCATCTTTTCTCCGGCCGGATCATCCAATCTGATCCCCTCATACCCAACTATCTAACCGTTTTTCTCCAATCCCTTCTTCCTCCCTCCCTCCACTGCCGCACCAGCATCCTTGAACAGCTACCCAGTCCGTGCGAGACCTCACTACGGACACAAAGGGGCCCCTTTCACCGTACACCGGAACCCATACAAACCGGGCACTGTCAACCCTTACATAAAGGTATATATATATCTGAGTCTATCCTTGTTTGCCTCCTCCGACTACTCGACGGTCAAGACCAGGGCCCCCAATTGATATCTACCCTCTCGGTAAATCTCGGTTACCCGAACCTCGCACCTCTCTGTGCATTCGCCGTTTGACTACCCTGATTCGTTTTCTCCTTGTGTCCTCGGCTAGTTCTTCCCGTCTCTACAATTTCTTCTTCTCTCGTGAGGGGTCTTCTGCAGACCACGCGAGAGACATTCATTAAGGAAGACCATTTTATCACTTCGGCTCTGGCGGTCCTCCAATGATTCATTCGTTAGACAGCGAATGGAACGTGTCCGCATAAGCCTCTCGTCACCGTCGTTGTTGGGCTGTCAATATGTCGTCCCCTAATATTCCCTTTAATTCATCCTCGAGGCCACACCCGACTAAACTCACCATCTCAACCCTCTCGGCGGCCATCTCCTCCCCTGCCGCGGATACCTCCTCTTCGCCAAGCGCATCTACGCCATCCTCCTCAATACCACAACTAGCCATCAAGCCTGCGAGTGCAGGACCCCAGATGGCCGACGTGGCTATGCTTCCTCTCAAGACTTCTATCACCAGCAAGGAATGGGTAATCCCGCCACGGCCGAAGCCTGGCAGGAAGCCCGCTACCGATACACCACCTACCAAGCGCAAGGCCCAGAACAGAGCTGCCCAGCGGGCTTTCCGCGAGCGGAGAGCCGCCCGCGTTAGCGAGCTGGAAGAGGAGTTAGAGGAGCAGCGTGAGGAACATGAACATATCCAGCAACAGTTACATCATCAGATAGACGGTCTAAACGCCGAAGTCGACTCTCTCAGAGGCCAGTATGGTGCTCTGAAAGATATACTGGAAAAGGAACGTGCTGAACGAGTAGCCGTCGCCAACGAACTGGAGTCGTTGCAACGTCGCTGGCAGGACGAAGTGGCCAGCATCTCGTCGAGGAACGGAAGTTTCATGTCACATCAGGGCCGGATTCAGAGCTTCTCTTCGCAGCACCAATCCCCCAATCCACCCGCACAGCGCAATTCGGCGGCGTCGCTCTCCATACAGCAGATGATATCCCCCCCGGATTCATCGGCTTCGGCGGGCCTTCCACAAACCTTGCCAGATGTCGCTGGCTGTGGAGATTGCAATGCCACTGGGACATGTGCTTGTGTCGACAATGTGCTTGCAGGCAGCGCGGTTGAATGTGGGAAATGCACACTGGGCACAAGGTGCGAATGTCTCGAGGCTGCAATCAACATCTCTTCAACCGGTGCTGAGACTGGTGCCGAGACTGAACTGAAACGGAAGTCCTCTTCCATCCCGGCTCTGGCTCCCGAAGAAAAACGACAGAAAGCAGAATCATATCCTAATGAGATTGATTTCACTGCTATGTTCTCTTCGTCAAAGAAAAAGGTGTCAACCATAACACCCGCATCTACAGAACCGCTACCCGCCTCGCAGCCAACATTTGCACCCCGAGAACCCTGTGGCTTCTGTACAGAGAGCAGTTATTGCATGTGTGCTGAAGCTGCTGCCGCCCAGTCTCTGCCCCCCGTGAGCCAACAAGTTCAAACACCTCCCTCGTCGGAGGATGACGTGGAGCCAACTCCTATGGAAATCACCTCGACAGGCGCCGTCAAGCTGCCCAGTCTCAGATCCCTGGATCGCAATTCATTCCAAACAGCGCGCAAGCCGAGCGGATGTGGTACGAGCGGGCCTGGTACTTGCTCTCAGTGTCTCAGAGACCCTAAGTCGGGACTCTTCTGCAGAAGTCTTGCTGCTACCTTCTCCCGCGAGTCTGGAAACCCGTCTGGGGGATGCTGCGGCGGCTCGGGTGGTTCGGGATGCTGCCAATCTGCCAATCCGCCAGCACAGACTATCAATTCTTCCTTTGGGGTCAGCCTGTCGTGCGCGGATGCTTATCAGACCCTATCAAGCCATCCCGGTTTCGAGCGGGCGACTGACGAATTCGGAACGTGGTTACCAAAACTCAAGGCTATTCCTAAGCCTGCTAATTCATTTGGTCGAACCGCTCTGGAAGTCGAGACGGCCAGCATAATGGGGGTGCTGAAAGAATTCGACGTTCGATTTGGGAGAAATGAGTGAATCAGACAAGCGAAAATGGCATCCAATGAAAAGGAGCCGGGTAGTAGGCGAGAGATTGCGACTTCGAGGCTATGCAACAGCGTGATGGCCACGACTGATGCATGCCTGTATTGATACCCAAGACATACCATTCTATTCGTCTTCCCGAATTGGCTGTTACTCTCTCCGTTTTTATCCAAGTGATCGTCCGAGTACCTACACCCCCATAGCTGCCCAAATATTAACTATATGCCGGATACTGCATTACGTGGAAGATCCTCGGAATACCACTACCTCGGCGACCCCAGAAGAAATATGCCCGCCTCATGAACCCTAGCTTGTCTTCATAGAATGGCATCATCGTTCTCTCCTCTCTTTCCCTCAATCCCGACAACTCCCCGGGATTCACCTGCTCGCCTTCATCTACCGCCCACCGCTTTGCTGCATCGGAAACCGAGCCTTCAACAAGCACAACTACTTTTACGGCGAGCACATCGGCCACCTCCACAATGTGGCGCATAAGTATCGTTCCGTGGCCTCTCTGCCGCACGCGGGGGCGTATGCAGATCTCGGAGATGACTGATCACCATGAGCACCCTGGATTGCCATGAATGGAATGAACTCACATAAGAACTCATCATCAAGCAGAGCCGGGTCAGCACGCGCAGCAGCCATCAGGATGCTATAAGCTGGCTTATTGGCTAGACAGTTCGCCGGCAGCGCGATTCTATCTCCAGTCTTAGGATGGCGGTATTCTATATGGGACCGAAGATACGACTCGACTGTGATGAATCCGTAGATCGTAACTTGTTCGCCACGCTTTGGGCTCGTCGCGAGAACCCTATAGCAGGGATAGCCTTCTTCAATCTCACGCCGACGACAGTCAGCTAGATCTACAGTATCGGCGTACACTTGCGGAAAAGAAGTGGTCTCCATCTCCACGATGGCTTCTACGTCACTTTCGCACGCCGACCGGATCACACTCGCGTTTTCCGGCTGTGGGCTCGAGGGCGACCGTCGCGATACCTCCCCAGACGAATTGACGTCGCCTTGCATGGCGTCTCTTGCTATACGGACTCCCCGACATGTCATAGCGTGCAGGATGTGGAGTAAGCGCTCTCAGTGGCGGAATCGTCCAGCTCGTGCCAGAATGCGTCGTATATATCTGTCTATCCGTGAACTCAAGCGAGAGAAATGAACAAGCTTATGCAACTCAGATCTCCTTGCCCACGGCCGAGCACCACGACCTTATATATGACCTTTACTCACCGACGCCAAGATGGTGTGTAGCGCTGGTTCATATGGGCAACATTCCCTTATTGATAACTTCTCTTCCGCTGATACAAGGCTGTGTTCATTACCGGCCTGTATTGCCTGCGTTTCCCATTCGGCGGATCCGTTCGGTACGCTGTGATTATCGGGTCTCTTGCATATTTAAGAGATTGCAAATTGGCATGCTCCTCGGAAGGGTGCACCGTTTCAAGTAGAACCCGAGCGCCAACCGTCCTCGACATATTGAAACGATGCTACGGCAACATTCTCAACACCATCTCAACCCCCCATCTCGACGCTGATGTTTGGGTGGCCTATCATGTCTGAGATCAGCAGCGCACGCGCTAGCGGCGACTTGGAATTCACCACGTGCCTGGTTGGTAGAATTGTCTGGAATGGAACTGTAGCCTGCTCACCGCCCTCGTCAGGGGCTTCATAGACACAAAGAGCGAGTCGCATCGGGTATGACCGGCGGTGTCATACGTTGCTCCCGCCATGGGGTGATGTAATGGATGATGATAACGTTCATACGAAAGCATGAGTGACGGTTGGTTGTATTACTCTGTCAGAGGTGGTGGGATGACTATCAACCCGATTACAAATGATGTGCTATTCATAACGATGATAGAACAGATTAGATATGATCCTTAATTTGTCTTTATAATAAGTAGGAGCAGTAGTGTTACAGTATATCATTGTGTCCTACTCCCACTCGCTATTTTGCAGCAAGGTTGATTGGCCTTACTAAGTTTTGAAATATGAGTAAGATCTAATGGTTATTAACTAATCTACTTGTCTTGGATACATAAGAGATCTGTCTCTAGGTGGTTCTTTTCCCTACCCTAGCCATCATATAGAGCAAGCAATAGAAAGCGGCAGGAAGTAAGAGGGAAAGTAAATAATAGAGCAAGGGAGTGGTAAAAAAGGGAGTAGAATAAAAAGAACCAAAAAGCGTGACATGATCAAAAATCGAACTGCCACCTTCCAAAGTGTGAAGAGAGAGAAAAAGAGTCGCCGAGGCTTGAGACAGACTCAGTCTCCCTGGGACCGGAAAACCCCTGAATGCCTATGGCGCCTGCCTCTGACACAGGGAGTTTATCCTAGCGACTACTTTACCACTAGACCACTGAGGTGCTTTGTGGGAACGTCTGTTGAAGATTGGGCGCGCGTATCGAGGTTTATAACCCTCTCGTACCCTCCCTCCTCTCTGAAGTGTCACTTCTCTTTTAGTAGAGTGTAGGTAGAAGGTACGGCCCGGGGAAAGAAAGAGAAAGAGAGAGACAGGTGAAGTCACAGATCCGGGACCCGGGTCCGTATATGTCGGTCTATTTACCCTGGAATCGTTCCCCCTCCTCCCTTTGCGGTTCAGGAACCAGCGTAATGTCAGCGCTAGCTGTTTGCTTATTCTGCTTCGCCCATGACGATACTATCTGTAGTTCCCATCGTGAGATATTACAAAGCTATCCCTCCATCTAACACGTGAAGTTCTTTGTTCAAGTAATTTGTATATTCTCCTTTTCCCTCTTTATCTCAATTGCCAGAGAATGGCCGTGTTCATTTATAAAAAAGAAGCAAGCTCAATGCAATGTCACATATATATACCAATCCTATTGTACGGCTGTCTCATTGTTTAAAATTCGGGCTATACAAATGGAGGCTAACTTTCCCTTCTCTCACTCGACATTAGCACAAATCCACAATCAATCAACGCCAGCACTAGTAAGAAGCAATACCCCAACAATCGATAGCCATGTCTAATCATAAATCATACTTTTCTTTCCCCCCTTTTTCTACTGCTCTTTATGGCCCCTATGCTACTCCTCCCCCTACCCCCCCTCATCAGCGGCAACATCAAGCCTTTCCCTCGTCACACAATGCTAATAAAGGCCAAAACTTCCTGTTTACCTTTACGGTAAGCCAGAATGAGGGTGCCAGTAATTAATTATAGTATTCAGTATCGTGCTGATGTTAGCAGAGGGAATGTTGCGTTCACGGCTGGCCTGATCCACCCAATTGGACGGCCGGATACTCACAAAGCCCGAGATTATAGAGTTACGATGTCTATAGCTTCCCGGAGATCTCCTTCCATTGTTTAGAAGTTGATCTTGTCATTCAATTATCAAGTCTAGAAGACATTGTTGCAGTTCTAGCACCTTGTTTTTTCCTGGCACCGGAGTGGCGATATTTTATATAAGACATTTTAGTTTTCTGCTACCCCATATACATTGGCGCCGTTTGCTCAGTATAGAATAACAATAAAATAGTACTATTGGTACAGAATAGAGCTGCAGCACTATGCTACAATACTGCAAAAGTGAAATGTTATTAAGACAAATGAGTATCTACAAGTATACAGTAAGCACATAGTACACTTTATAAACTTGTCTACACCTAGTAGTTGATCGAAAACCGACTAAGTTAATGTGAAACAATGGTCGAATTTACATGTCAGAGCTCGTTTTCGTAGGAAACAAATCGAGAAAGCCTAGAGAACTTACCACGTCTACCCACAACTGTGCGAGTTGTTTAGAAATATTTCTACCGAAAGAGTTGAACGTTCTACGCGCATGTCATGAATATTGTTCTGAATAGGGAATAATATGTTTTGAGTCTTTGTTCCTGCTCTATTAAAATCATCTCGATTGTGCAAGCACAAGGGCCTTGTTTGACGGGAGGATGGCCATATATATATGCCCCCATTGCGGCCCCCCTGTCCCTTTCAAAGTCAACAAAGATTCCTCACTTACGAGAACAATCCATTATACGAATCACAAAGAGAAAATTAGCTGAATCAGAGCATAAGAGCCGCGAAACCAGTATTTAATCATGGCGAAAACTTCCTCGGCATCACATCCCAAGCCCCTGCCTCCTCAGCTATCTACACCTCTTATCAGTGCTTCTATTGCTTCGCCTATCGAGCCTCTTTCTGCAGGTACTTCTCTTATTACTACCCGTAATAGGAGTCGTAATCTTGCTACCCCTTCTACTAACCCTGTCGATACTCGTTTGAGTCCTCCCACCCACACCTCATCCACGAGCGGTAGTTCTAGCAGAACTCGCTCAACTCGTTGTACCAATCCTGACGGGACTCCTTCTTCTAACACCAGTATTCATCCTAGCCTTCGCCGTTCTTCAACAATGTCCCTTACCACTTTCCCGTTTGAAACCCCGGCTTCCCCTCTCCTCAGTCCCATTTCCCCTCCTTACACTCCCATTATGCTTTCTTTTCCGGAGTCTTCTCTTTATTCTTTTCCCTTCACGCCGCCGGCTTCCCCTTCCCTCGCTTCCGAGTTTGATTTGTCTTCAGAGCCTAGCCGTCCTTCGACTCCCCTGGCTCTGCCGACTCCTCCACCTCCACCTCCTACCGTAACCCGCTCCCCAAGCCAACTGGCCCGTCTGGGTAGCCTGTTTTCTATATGGCGACGATCTTAGGCGAGAGTAAGTTTACTGCTCACAGCCGGGCTAAAGGGAACTCTCCGATGAGAATGCGTTGATACAGCTACTTTTGTTTTCTGCCTTCATAGTTGTGTTAGTATTGTTTTGACTGCGAATATCAATTGTTTTACCTTCTAACTCAACCTTTGACCTTGATGCACGTGAAATGTAGAACATCTCGATAAAATAAGCCTTCGAGCATAACTACCTAAGGTACTCTACTATAGTATCTCGAGTTGCTCATGCTAATGCATGGTCCTTCAAATAAATGCCTCCAGACTGCATAGTGTACTTACAAAACGATATAAAATATCTCGAATGTGTAGGACGGTAATTATATTCAAAATATTGAGCTTATTCTGATTGTATATGCTATACTTCTGTAGGATTTCAAGACGACATTTAACAGATCTTGATCGCTATGCATAGGTTTTATCTGGTGAGATAGTCCAGAAATTAGTGGATTGATTCGTTTTCGGGGTAGGATGGTGATGAATAAAGGCATTGGAGGACCATTTCCCTAAAGTGGTTAGCGCTACAGTGTTGAGAAAATGGAAATCACAGGCTTTGTAGGTAGATTTACCCGCATATTCACTGTGCGAGCGCGATTGAATTTACTGTATCTGCTGAATCATCATATATGATGAATCCAACGAATTTCTAATCCAAGGGGGGGTAAATAGCGAGTATAAAGGCAGAGGGGAGAAACAAGATGAATATTCGTCAAACAATCCAAGAGTGCCCCGTTTGATCTCCGCCTTGGGAGTGCATACCTTACCCCCTTTTTTGTCCCTTCTCTCCAACACACCTGTACCAACATATTAAATCCCATGGCACCGATCCGCGTAGCACTCATCGGCCTCTCCGCCTCGGCTAAGGTCAATTGGGCGGAACAGGGGCATCTCCCGTATCTCCAATCAGCACGGGGTAGGTTACACTACGAGCTGGTTGCGCTGCTCAATTCCAGCGTCGCGGCCGCCAAGGCCGCCCGGGCTCACTTCAATCTGTCTCCCACAGTCAAGACATACGGCAGCCCCGAAGACCTTGCCGCAGATCCAGACGTCGATCTCGTCGTGTGCAATACGAGAGTCGATACGCACGTCCTGACGTCCGCCCCGTCCCTTCGCGCCGGCAAGGCCGTGTTCATCGAGTGGCCGCTGGCTGAGAACTACGATGCGGCGCTTACCCTGACCGGGGGTCAGCGCGTCGACCACAGCGTCATTGGTCTGCAGGGCCGTGTGTCGCCTATCGCGCTGAAGCTCAAACAAGTCCTGGGGTCGGGGCGCATCGGTCGCGTGCTGAGTAGCGATGTCCGGGCGTTTGCCAACCTGGGCCGGAGAGACACCGTCGCCGAGTCTGTGTCGTACTTTACTGAAAGAAGTGTTGGCGGGAATCACATCACGATCGCGTACGCGCACACGGTTGACTACGTGCACGATGTGCTGGGCGAGTTCGACGGCTTCCAGAGCCGCATGCAGCTCCAGCGCCCGGTGCTTAAGCTCAGAGATCGGAACGACGTGATCACGGACAGAGAGGTCCGGTCTGATGTGCCCGATCTCTTGGCTGTTCACGGGAAGTTGGCCAAGGGCAAGGCAGATATTGCCGATAATGCTACGCTGTCATTCACGTTCCGGTCGGGCCAGCAGTTTAAAGATACGCCTGGGCTTATCTGGACCATCAACGGCGAGAAGGGCGAGATCATGGTCACGGCGAATGGGGCCTATATCCATTCGGACTCGTACAAAGACCCTATCGAGATTAAGCTGCACGATTTCGCGACGGACGAGGTTGTCCAGATCGAATGGGACTGGCAAGACTGGCAGAAAGAGTTACCGCGCCGCTCGAGAATCGTAGCTGAGCTGTATGAGCGGTTCGCGCACTGGTGGGAGAATGGAAAGCCGGCGGGAGATCTTCTCGGCGACAGAGAGTGGCCGCGTCTTCATGACGCAGTGGTGAGAGCGGCGGAGTTGGCGGAGCTTTTTAGACAGTACGATGCGCAAAATGCGGTTTAGGGAGTTCGCCCATGCTATATAGCATTTTCGCTTGTTTTCTTTCATAGTGACTCTCGCGTTGGCCGGGACTGGCCTTCGACAAGAACGGCGACGTATGTTTCTTGATCAATACTTTAGACATAGCGCAGACGCGTTCTTCGTCAGGTAGATAGATGCCCTATTCGATCGCATCTTCTTCGTGCTCCACATGACGTACTTGGTCAGTTTACAAATGTTGGATACTGTCGGATGCGCTTGTAGCCGGCGCATCTTGCCTTTGGTGGCTCTCAGTGTTCTGGTTTTTACGAAAAAGGGGCGAGGAGTCTCGCACGGTAGTGAATCTACATTACTCAGGAAATCTATTGTGTGGAGGGACGATGGACGGCGAGATGATCCACTCAACGATCGGGAGATTTAGCCGAGAAGAACAACGGTCTCACGCGTGGAGTAAATTGGAGAAACGGACACGCGGCGGTGGAGAAACAAAGTCTCAGCTCATCTAACTTGGAATGGTCTGGTAGAGGATCGACGTCATTCTTCTTTTTTTCTTCACTGGTAGCCTGTAGGTCACTCAAATGTTGTTGTTAAATTTTTCTTGCGGGATTTAAAAAGGACTAAGGTAGTCGCAGTGGAAGGTTAGTTCCATATACGAAGGACCGCCTTCGAGATCGACATAACCGGTAGTACTTTGTATTGCACGTGGATGTGATCCATCTCTCCATCTACATAAACTCTTTATTTGCTCTATTTACATAGCCATGTACTTCATATCGATATGTTGGCGCTGCATGTCAATGTTGTCAATAGAGATGCAAGTAATAACCTCGAGGTCGCGTGACATTGTGAGATCAAAGACTTCAGTTGAAGATGGGCTCAAGATAAGAGCGTCGGATTTCCCAGCACCGAGGTAGGCTAGTTGTTCGTGTAGATTTGGTGGGTTCTTAGCGCAGTTCTAGGAAGATGTAGTACCTAACTAGTTTCCTTTTCGGGCGCAGTAGAATTTATGGTTAGATCTTGGCGCAGCTAGTATAAACCAGATTCAACCACGCTAGTGAAGTAGTTGGCCTCGTTTCAGGGTCGCGCCGATGAGGCCCTATTTTTTTAGTACACGGCTCAATAGCATCGACCTCCTTAGATACCTACTAAAGTACGGACGAGACTACCACAGTAATTATGCAGCTGCTGCCTGATGTGTGTTCAGGCCGGATAGTTAATATAGATTGGATAAATCTAAGTAAATAGGTACCGAGTCGTGTATTAAATGGAAGTGTTTTGCCTGCATCGAGAAGTGTAGCACTGCTTACCTCTTAGGAGGATGGTGCTACATAGTCTAAAATAAAAATGAAAATCAGTCGGTAAGGATGGAAGTACCTACCACGTAACCAGCACCTTCAATGTTCTGTAGTGCTCTCGGGTGTGTAACATAGCGATACACTACTACCTCGGTACCTACTTCTTAGTTAAGGTTAGTATATAAACGGTTGGTGGTAGAGATGTCACCAACCAAGGTTCTATTATACATATGTACCTCCCCAGATCCCCATAACGCCTTCATGTTGGTGCCCTGATGCCCCTCCTATTTTCATGTAATCATACGAAGTTACATCCTTGATCGCTATCCAGACAGAAAGTTACACTTCCAAGAGGTATCTACTTACATGATAGAGCTTGGAAGTGGCGTGGAAGTCGAAGCCCTGATTTGGCTAGAAGTTCCCGACTTGCTGGGAGCTAGATAAGCCAAGGAGGAAAGAATTGGCTCTCCACACCATACTGACCGCCAGGGGTATGTAAGCTACTTAATATGTAGGTTAGGATAGGACGTACTGATACTGGAGCACCGGGCGTGCCGCATTACAGCGTAGTTCGGTGGATTCACATGTGAACTTATCCAGGCAAGTAGACAGGTAGCTGTTTCTATGCCGAACCAAAGGATGGATAGATGGTCATCATTCTTATCATATACCCCGGCAACTCTGATCTGACTTGATTCTCCGTCTCTCTCTCTCTCTCTCTCTCTCTCTCTATCTCGTCGCTATTCTTACACTCCTCTCATCTTCCTCATTTTCTTACGTGAATTTCTCTACTTCTTGAGCGGTTGCCTTCTCTTCCTGCCACGCAATCCACATACCTTACTGCATCACCAGGGCCTCATGGAGTTCTAGCTATAACCACAACGAGTCTACCATCCACCCTTCTCCTCTT
Organism: Nemania serpens; assembly: GCA_022578855.1. Taxonomy (NCBI): domain Eukaryota; kingdom Fungi; phylum Ascomycota; class Sordariomycetes; order Xylariales; family Xylariaceae; genus Nemania; species Nemania serpens. The sequence continues at coordinate 81,534 of MU396796.1, read as the reverse complement.
TGGACCTGCGCTCGTCTTGGCTCTCTGCTGCTCCCCGGGCAGACACGCGACTGGTTACACGAATATACGCACCCATCGAAGCTGGCCGAGATCGATTTGAGATGGGTGCGAAATCCCAGCCTGTCGTCACCGATGGCCACGAGACGGACTCGGGGTCGGCTGACCAGATGCTGACCTCGCTTGGTTACAAGCCGGAACTGATGCGCACGCGATCGACATTCCAGGTCGCCTTCATGTCCTTCGTCCTGGCCTCTGTCCCTTACGGCCTCGCTACCACCCTCTACTACCCGCTCGTCTGCGGTGGCCCCGTCGATATCATATGGGGCTGGGTCGCCGTGTCGCTCATCATCATCTGCGTCGCATGCTCGCTCGGAGAGATCACGAGCGTCTACCCAACCGCCGGCGGCGTCTACTACCAAGCCTTCATGCTGGCGCCTGTGAGCTACCGTCGCCTTTCGGCCTGGATATGTGGGTGGCTGTACGTCGTTGGTAACATCACCATTACACTATCCGTGAATTTCGCCACGGCGCTGTTTCTGGTGGGCTGTGTCAATGTCTTCGAGACATCTGAGGGCGTCGGTGTTTTGGAGGGTAGCGCTTACCAGGTCTTTCTGATCTTCCTTGGTCTCACGTTGGTCTGCAACATCGTGTGCGCCTTGTGCAACAACTGGCTGCCGATTCTAGATGTACGACCGCTTTTGCCCTCGATCCGCCGGGTTCCCGTGTGCTCGCTAACTCGTCGTTATTGCAGACGTTTGCCATCTTTTGGACCTTCGCAGGGGTACTTGCTATCCTGATCACTGTGCTTGTTGTTGCCAAAAATGGACGCCGCGATGCGAGTTATGTGTTCGGCCATTTTGAGTCGAACTCGGGGTGGACGCCCGGCTGGTCATTCTTCGTGGGCCTTTTGCACGCTGCTTACGCCACTTCTTCGACCGGCATGATCATCTCGTAAGATGGCTTTCCCCCATCCTTTCCAATACGGTCACGCCGACATGAGACCTTCCTACGTGATACTGATGTGCTGATGTGCTGATGTGTTATGCAGCATGTGCGAAGAAGTTCGAGCGCCCGCCACTCAAGTGCCCAAAGCCATGGTCTTGACTATCATGTTCAACCTGGTTGCTGGACTACTCACCCTCATTCCGCTCGTGTTCGTGCTTCCCGACATACAGGAGCTCATTCTGCTCGCCCAACCTGTCCCGGCCATTGTCAAGAGCGCTGTGGGCAGCCCTGGGGGTGCGTTTGGCTTGCTGATTCCAATCATCGTTTTGGGTATCATCTGCGGTATAGGCTGCACCACCGCTACGTCACGGTCGATATATGCATTTTCTCGCGACGGCGCCATTCCCGGCTCGAAATGGTGGAAGATCGTCCATCCTAAGCTCGATGTACCTGTTAATGCCATGATGCTCAGTATGGTGATTCAGGTTGGCCTCGGTGCCATCTACTTCGGCTCCACTGCTGCATTTAACGCTTTCTCTGGCGTCGGAGTTATTGCCCTCACAGCCGCCTACTCCGCTCCCATCGCAGTCAGCATGCTAGAGGGCCGCAAGACGGTCGCCACTGGTTCTTTCTATCTTGGTAAATTTGGATGGGTCTGCAATATCGTCTCTGTCGGTACGGTGTTCCCCGTCCTGAGTATTCTCCGTGTATCCCTTTTGCTGACTCATAACTAGCCTGGACCTTGCTTGTCATTCCTCTTTTCTCCATGCCGACCACTGTTCCCGTTATCGACCCCGGTCTCGCCAACTACGCCCCTGTGGTCTTCGTGGGCTTTACCTTGATCTCGTTGGGCTGGTACATCGCGTGGGGTCGCAAGAACTACGTCGGGCCACCAACCTAATCGAGGCAAATGCCCGTCTGGTTCGCATCACTTCCAACTGCAAAGGCTCACAACAGACCTTGGCCCACGAATTTCCGAGAAAGTGCTACGATCGCTACGATTTATGCGCGTTTTGATTCGATGATACCCCGGGGTAGGAGTGTAGGATACAAGTAGCACGCATGACTTAGAGAGAGCAGTAGCTTGAGCGCCATTGGTATTATTAAAAAAAAAAAATTAACAACTGCCCCTGGAGTTTCCGGGACATGAAGGTACACAGACTTCTACCACACCAAGTCCGCAAGTTAGCTGACCTGGTTGCTTACCGCTCTAAGATATGGGACGCACACAGGGTCGCCCAACTCTGTGGATGCCCATCTACCTTGTTAAGTACATTGCGAGTAATAGTCATTGAGGGCCTTGCAGGTTCCGGACTAAAAATACCGTTAGCGAATACTCTTCATTCAATATGCGCTCGGGACGACTTACGGCACAAGTCTTGCATCCTGAATAACCGTTGCCGCCACATTGGCCGTACAAAGCGACGGTGCACCCCGTGGGACCTGAGCCGCCCCCCGTCGTCGTCTTCGAGGTAGCTAGCGTTGTCGATGTTGTTGTTGTTGTTGTTGTCTTTGTGGTTGGCGGGCCACCACCTGCCGTGGTAGTCGGGCTGCTGCCAGCAGCGCAGGTCGCTTCGCAGGCCGCACAGGCTCCGCCAGCGCTCTTAGTCGAACCGCCTGAGTAGACTATCCCGGTCTAAGTCAGCATTGACCGTCAGCGATAGCAAAGCCCAGGTGCTGACGTACCAGTAGGTCCAGGCGCGATGTACGTTGACATAGCCGCATGGATATTTACTAAAATACCCGGGTCGCTCGCCGCGTACGCACCAGGCAGCTTGACACCCGCCGGCTTCGCGGACCCGGATCCCGTCACCGTGAGCTGGTAGCACGTCATGTAGAACTGGGCCTGGCCGGAGCTCCCTGCGGTGTGGAGTGCGATCGCTTCGGCGCGTAGCAGATAGTCGCCCGGCGCGATGTCCGTGGGGATCTTCACATTCATCAACCCGCAGCACGAGTTCAGGTCATTGGTGCCCCAGTAGTCAGAGTCGCCGCCAAAACCCGAAGGGTTCCGCGCCCACGTATCGGCGAAGATCTTGAACCATGACGCGGACGAACCGTCTGCGCTGGCCGCGTCCGACACTGACGCCAGATACACTTGCACTGGCCCGTAGTGGGCGCCTCCTATGGCCTCGGTCTTGCAATTCCGGTCCTTGGGCTGCTGGTGCATCTCTACCGTTACGGTCGACCCCGCAGCTACCGAACACTTTCCTGATACTGGCGATGTGCCGGCGTTGCAGGCGATGTCCTTAGACGTCACGACTTGCACGGGCGAGTTGGAGAGGGGTAGGCGGGCGCAGGTGGCTCCGTGCAGAGTTGTCAGTTTATTGTCACTCTGAGCGATTAGGATCGGGGGCGACTTATATAATCGACACCGTTCACCCAGAGGTCCTGAAATGTGGCGTGCGCGGCGACCTTTGTCGCGGCGAGAGCCACGGTCGCGGCTGTGTAAAGAGACGGCCTCATGATGACAGGCTGAAGCTGAGATTTCCCGGTGAGGTGAGGCGTTGCTCGAGGTGTGGAGATTGGTGAAGAGCTGAGAACGTTGAAGCCCCGGGTTAGGCGTGTTACCTTTGCCTTACATATATACCCATGCCCGCCTACCTTTACCGCCACCATATGATAATACGGCCCGCGGAGCAGGGCATCACACCCTTTTCTTCCCCTTCGTCGAGGTCTCTCTGTTATGCTATTGCATGAGCTCATCGTCGTAAATCCACTTGGGCGCGGAGTGAAGCGCCGGCGTGCCGTGAGACCGTATCTTTCACGCCTGAGCGTGATCCAGGGAAGCCGTCAGGCGACGATTCTGTCCGGCACGATGTGACAATGGCAGCGCCTAACTCGTGGCATGTGGAAATCGGGGGACCACAAACCCGGTATCGACCCTGCGCTAACAGACCCATCGCTCCCACGAGCTCGGCTACGGAAACCCGTGTGAGGGGGATCGATTGGTGGGAACGGAGACCCGAAATTGGCAACGGCAATTTAACTCCAGATTGCCGGATTGGGCGTAACGGCGGCTCTGACCGCTGTTGTGATTACGTACTTGATTGATGCGATATCTTGCCATCGTTGAAGTGAGAAGGGTGGCCTTTGGCAGAGCTTATTTCCAGTGGGAGGTTAAAAGGGTGACTCTCCCTCAGAATGGGAGTCAGTTGGGATATTTACGCTGCAGCACATCGTCTCTGTGTGCAAGAGTTGACATGTTGACATGCCCGGAGCTGAATCCGTCTTTAGATCTTTCTCTCTAACTTAGCCCCCGCACGATTGATCTAGTAATGGCCAGACGCTAGATCCACCAAGCAAGTTCCTTAGTTGCTGTATCGCAATATCCTATGAGATACAGATAGTGGCACTTTACAGGGCATCGAATATACAAAGCTTTAATATCGTGTTGTCGTGAAGCTCGCTTGTGACGTTTGAGGTAGTTGTTTCATAGACATACGATGCTGTTGTGACTAGCTGTATAATTATGTGGTGTTCCGCATCACAAGCTATTGTATAACTGTGGTGCAACAACGAATCTTGTCGGCGATATGCCACATAGCGCGCCTAAAGCAGCTCGGCTTTGCTGCGCGTGTCCCTGTTTTAATCTATACTAGGGAACTTTGCGGGCCTGTTCCATTCTATACAGTATCAATTTGGCGGCACTTGCGGATACTGATTACGCTGGTGAAGCTACCTGGAAGGCTTGAGTTCTCTGGCGCGTCCAGCTGGGATGTGATACGGGGACTAAGAGCGATCATTCCCAGGGGACTGACTCCCCGCACTGTTGGACTCCGTTGATGATTGTAGCAAGCGTCCTAACCGAGCTGAGCTGGGCTTCATAAGCTTGGGTGACTTATCTGTCCTGGGAGACAGGATAGGATAGCACCGTCAACCGCCAACTTTTCAGATTGCTTTCAAGTCTAGGTATCGGTATAATGACCCACTCAGCCAGCCGCAGTAGGCGTGGGCTACAGTTTTTGTAATTGTTATGAGGGTTCGCTGCTGAGAAGCTAAATCATCCTCTCTTTAGGGAGTGTATTTTTGCTCCTCTAGCGTATAGATATGATCTCAAGTTGGCTAGTAGGTATATAGCTAGCGCATGTTGAGATAATGAAAGACGATTTGAAGGCGTTGGCGAAGTTCCAAATAATGGTCATAGAAGAATTGCTAAGTAAACACAAACTTTGAGTAAACCCCGTTGGTTGATAGGAGGAATCTGCCCTGAGATATAATTTTCTTCTCTTCGCCATCCTCATGACATGATCTCGGATACTCACACACCAAACTCAGCCACATATTGAGTGAAAATATTTACCAGATCACAGGGCCTCGTGAACATAGGTTAGCTTCCGTATAGCTCTCGCGAAGCCGCGTTCATGGCCCAACACTGATTTATCTCTGAGAGTCGAGAGCAACCAGAAACCGCGCCTCCCGGGCGTCCCGCGAATACAAATGTCTTGAAAGCATCATCTTCAACCGCGTCCGGTTTTAAAATAGTTATTACCGCCGCGATAAGATGACGGATGCCGGTGGCAGAATGCGGATAAGCAGGTAAGCGAAACATCACCTTTGTACATGTAAGCGCAATTCCAAACTTGCTTAGCACATGGGTACCCAGATTAGCTAAGTAAGGCAATAAGACAATATCGGCTGTCAATGTGGGATATTAGTAAGCCTTATATAAACTATACCTATATGACTCGAGCCAGCTTGCTAATAAACCCGAAGAGGAATAGTCTACCGAGTACTTTGGTTAGATCGAGAATTTCTTGGATGAGCTCAATTGTTTTTATTTCCAAGCACGAAGTAGCTACGTCAATAAGTGAGGTTGCTTCATGCATTAATCATGTGTTGATATGAAAGAAGAACGGTCCTTTATTCTACCTCTAAAGAAAACTCTTCAGGACGCGTCTAGTCTAAAAAGCAGAGACTGCCGACACATAACTCTTAAGCCTTGTAATCATTGATAAGCTGAAATTGATTCATGCTACGCTACCTTGATAGATTACCCTATCACATCTGATATGGCACTGCGGATGGATGCGGATCTGGGAATATCGGTACTAACCGTACCAAGAGGCAGGGGTTATTTCAAATGATACTACACTAATTTTTATATACGGTAGTCGGGTACTCGGTATTGATCATAACTTCACGCGTAACCTCCATCCAATCTACACCTACCAGTATATCTCTTTCGACTTGACGCTCTTTCGTCATTCTTCGTGAACTGACTATGCGTAAGACGAACGAGGAGGAGTTGAGCATGGCGGAGACGTCTAAGAATACCGCAGAGGGCGAAGAGATGGGGCCGCAAGTCTCTCGCGTCGAGTCAATTTGGCCTGCCGAAAACATCTCATTTCCCCGGGAGGCTCTCATGGTATTTGTCGCATGCATGGCGCAATTCTGTACCCGTGAGCTAGTTCCTCTCTTCTTATGCTTCGTGGTTTTCGAATCGAGCCCCTTCGGCCGTTGAACAGCCAAGAGCTAACAAATATCGATTAGAAGCCTCCTTTGGTTCTGTCCTGATCCTCCTACACACCATTGGGGGATCGTTTGACGTCACAAACCCGGGCCGGCTCGCGTGGCTCGTCGCTGGCTACTCGCTCACCGTCGGCACTTTTATCCTATTCTCCGGCCGGCTCGGAGATGCGTTCGGATATAAGCGCATGCTGTTGATCGGCTTCCTTTGGTTCAGCCTGTGGTCTGTTATCGTCGGCTTGAGTATATACTCGAATTATACCCTGATTGTCTTCGCCCGCGTGCTTCAGGGTATCGGTCCGGCCATCTGCTTGCCCAATGCCCTCGCCATCCTAGGCTCCGTCTATTCGCCGGGGCATAGGAAGGCTATGGTCTTCGCCTTCTTCGGTGCTGTAGCGCCGGTGGGTGCTGTCCTGGGATCTGCTGTTGCATCTGCGATATCACTTGCCTGGTGGCCGTGGGCTTTTTGGGCGTTGAGCATCTGGCTTGTCGTGCTCGCTGTGCTAGGTTACCTGGTCATCCCCGACGCGCCGCGGAAAGATAACGCATTTGTCGATGGCTATACGTGGCGGAAACTGAACGAAGAGTTGGATCTACCTGGTGCCATAACCGGCGTGGTATCGTTGGTTATCTTTAACTTCGCCTGGAACCAAGCGCCTATAGTAGGTTGGGCTACACCAGAGACTATCGTACCTCTCGTGTTCGGGTTGATAATATTTGGTATATTTGCTTGGGTCGAAGTTAAGGTCGCGACGAAGCCCTTACTACCTTTTGACGCCATCAATGGTGATGTTGCCTTTGTGCTCGGGACGGTAGCATGTGGCTGGGCAACTTTTGGCATCTGGATCTTGTACTTCGTACAGATTCTCCAGGAGGTTCGACATCTATCCCCTCTGTTGACGGTCGCTTGGCAAGCTCCCCTCGCTATCGCCGGCACAGTCGCAGCTATCATCACTGGTACGCTCCTTGGACCTTTCCAAGTCAGGCCACCCGTCGTCATGACCTTAGCGTTGGCCGCGTTTACCATTGGCATCACTCTTATCGCGACAGCGCCGCCAGATCAGATATATTGGGGCCAGATATTCGTTTGCACCATCATCATACCATTCGGCATGGATATGAGTTTTCCGGCAGCAACGCTGATTCTCTCGAATACGGTGAAGAGAGAACACCAAGGGATTGGCGCGAGCCTTGTTAACACGGTAGTTAATTACTCCATATCACTCGGGGTAGGCTTTGCAGGCACTGTAGAAGCGAATGTCAGTCACGGAGACGAGCTTGCCGGGTACAGAGGTGGTTTGTATTTCGGTGTTGCGCTCGCAGGCTTTGGTTTCGCGATCTGTATACTCTTCTTGATACGAGAGCATCTGATACAGCGAAAGGGAAAACAATCGACTGAGATATAGTATATGGGTGGGAAGCAAGTGAATTTATAGACGGAGCTCCGGATCGGTACTCACTAGAATAATATGATCAATATACATGTCTTAATATTACGTAGTTCTTCCAATAGTTGAAAGTATCCTAGCTTCAACTAAGCCCAATGAAGAGCTAAGTGAGTAAGACTTTACTATAAATGCGCTATTCTTGGGTCTTCTTTTACTTTGAGAGTTGTCTTAGTTAGGGTTGCAGATAAATGCGCCAAAAACGTAAAGATTTACTGCTAGAACGAATGTTTAATGAAATGAGACAAAGCAAAGTATCTATTAAAAATGTCTGCAAAAAAAGTTTGACATATGAGTCCTTTTATAAAAAAAACACAGATGTATGTTAGAAGCATTAAGAAAGCATAAACTTTACAGGTGGTTCACTTACAATTCTCTCTGGAATGATATACCTACAGGATAGAAGGTGGCAAGCACACACACACACACTCCCCAGTGTCCCTGCGGTTCACATGCTCACTAGCTAGTCTCCCCCTCTAGTGCCTGCTTAGCAACAAGATTTACCACTAGACGGCTGCAATTAGTTAAAGATTCTTTATTGGGTTAAGACAGTTCCAAGCAGCAACACTACAGTTCTTCAGCGTTCTTGGCGCCACGGGTCTAACGGGAGCTAATTTATGAGTATACTAGGGAGGATAAATAAAAAGCCGTGGGTCGGCAGTCATCATCAATGTTCTAAAATTCTATACGGGTGGATCTATGGTTCTGTTACTTGTTTCTTGCTTTCATACCGAGTTATCATGCAAGTTCTCAACAACGCGTTTCTAAAAATTAACTTGAGTGGCTGATATACGGTTCTGCCAAGACTCGGGGCCTCTCCAAAAAAGGAGTTAGACTGAAGCTGCTAGAGCAGGAGTTCACGGTCACATGTCATCCTCCTTCCTCAATTACCACACTAACTAACTGAAAGGGGGAGGCGGCGGCAGCAGACCTGGTGGGGGAATGGGTCAAATCAAATGGACTTACCAATTTCGCTTACAGTTTTTGACGCGCGCTCGCTCCCCTTCACCTCGAGATAAGTTGACCAGCTTCAACGAAGCCAGCGGGCGGACGACGCCTATTCGGGATACACAACATTCACCACGCCAAATTGATCAAACTTACGTCATAATCTCCCGGTTCTAGATAGATTTTATCTGCTTTTAGCTTCGTGGGCCGACACTAGGAGATTAAATGCATGACATTCTACTCAGCGGCTCGAAGGATTCATCTAGCCTTAGGTTGGTGATCTGCTACCTTCTGCTTCAATGCCTAGATAGTTAACTCATGCCGAGGTCTTCGAACGTCGAACGCTCTAAATGAAGTGCCCACCCGAAATAGGGAATATATGCTCACAATGTTTTTCCGGTTCTGGCACATATATGTATTACTATGCAGCATAATCGCCTTCCCGCGATGCATTAATTTGTGATGTAGCATGCCCGCATCAGATGGGGCAGCTGTCTCAACTCATAGCAAGCAGAGTCCGTGAGTTCTACGCCGACTGTCAGTAACATGTGAATGTCCACTAACGCTAGATCATGATATGTAGCTAGATCGGGACCGGAGGGAAGCGATACAACGAGGAAGCTCTTTATGCGGGTTGTCACTGCGTGATTTAGGTACGACAAGGACTCGAGAACTGTAGTTTTGAAGCCGTCACAATCCCCAGCGACTCTATTATTCGCGCTCATATTATGCCGGGACACCATATGTCTAGGTTGCCTTCTAAATCAATGTCAAGATTTAGTTATAGTCCCGGGTCCTCTAGATCATCACTCGAAGTGGCGACTGGCGTGTTGATGTAGACCGACAGGGGCATCTCGGGCTACCCCGGATCAGCGTGTGCGCTACTTACCTTAAACCAATGACAAATGAACGGTCCAGCAGTTCCTGCATAGGCGGGGATGGTCGAACAAAACATACTGGATCATAGTCGTAGCCCGATATACTCTACTTTAGAACAGCCGTGCAGTAACCTAGTATCTTACCGAAACCACATGGGACGCTGCCCGGGCTATTTCGGTGAAATAAGGCGCTTGTGAGGGTGGCATGACCAACATAGCATGCCTACTAGAGAGCTATATCGAACATCTCGCAGTCCAGAAAGGGAAGGTTATATCTTGCAATTGTTAGAGACATCGGAGGGTTGGGGATGTGGGAGCTCGCAACGTTTCATCATCATCATCGGCGCTGGTGTTCAACGAAGTGTCCAGTAAGAGGTGCTACTAACCGCAGAGGAGAAAACGCATATAAAAATCGGCTGGGATCGCCATCAAAAGCATTTTACCCAATGACAAGCCGCTTCCCGTCCTTGATTCCCCCTTACACGCAGCGCTCCCCGTATCATTGGCCTCCCTAGCACATCACATACTCCTTCCGCGGGCGATATCATGCGCGCTTTCTTCGGGTTGGCTGTGGCCACATTGGCCGGCTTCATTGCGCAAGCAGCTGCTGATCCCATTGTTGCACACCCCGGCGGTGTTGATGATATTATTATCACTAAAGATAATATTCTCAACAGTACTATTATCAGGAAGCTTAAAACCGGCGCTGCGCAGTCCGGATCGTTGCCTATCACGGTCGTCAACAACTTTGACAGTGGAATGTACATGTACGTGACTGGGCGCGACAGTTCAGGACTGCCGTGCCTCCTCGGGGCGAATGGCCAATTCGTGTACCCTCAAGCGGATGGCACCGGAGTCCCCAAAGAAATTATCGCCAACGTTGCGCTGCCGTTGAACAACAAAGGCCAGACTACCACGATTACACTTCCTCAGGCCCTGATATCTGCTCGGATTTGGTTTGCTCACGGTCAACTGAGGTTTTTCACGGTCCGGGACGGAAATGGGGCGTCCGCTATCGTGGAGCCCTCGGCCGCGAATCCTAATGATCCTTCGGCAGGAGTCCAATGGGGGTTTATCGAATTCAACTACGACGGAACCACCATCTATGCCAACATCAGCTTCGTTGATTTTGTTGGTCTCACTCTCGGCATGGGCTTGACCCTGGCCAGCGGCCAGCAGCAAATTATTCAGGGACTCCAGGCGGGAGCGGTGAACAACATTTGCAACGATGCTAGGCAACAAGCCGGCGCTGATCGCCAAATCTGGGACCGGCTTTGTATAACAAGTCCGTCGGGCCAAGCACTCCGTGTTCTGGCACCGAACCTATATGTATCGGCGAACCCCGGCCAATTCTCCGGTTATTATGACAACTACGTCAACCAGGTCTGGAGCCAGTATACGAACCAGGACCTTATCATTAATACGCAGGCTGGTGCTGGCAACGTGGCTTGTCGTGTGTCGAATAACCAACTGTCGTGTGCTGGTGACAACCGGGCCTACCCGAAACCTACCACTGCCGATATCTGGGGCTGCAACTCAGGCCCTTTCGCTATCATCCCCAGCGATAATGACGTTCATCGTGCGGTCGTGCCTCGACTATGCGCCGCCTTTACACGGACCACCCTGTTGCTTGCCGGTGGCAATGTCCAGCCCTCGCTTGGTCAGAATAGCTACTACACCGTGAGCCCTACGAGCCACTACAGTCGTATCGTGCACAGGTACGAGACGAACGGCCTCGGCTACGCATTCTCTTATGATGATGTCAACCCGGACGGCCAGAATGCCGCAGGCGTCGTTGCGGGTGCCAATCCCACCAACTTGAAGATAACTGTGGGCGGCTGGTCTTAGAACTACCGACCTCGAGTTTAGGAATAATCTCTTAAGAGATGAAGGGCCCTAGTGATGCTATTTTGGGCACTTTATGAATGTATATATAATGGTGTTACTCAACTTGTATATAGGCTAGCGCGGTCGTAGATATAACCAATCCCTTTCACCGGTTCGATACATGTTTCTATTCCCTCGAGCTTTTTGATAACGTAAAAGGTTTGATGAATGATTTTGAGAATGTGTGTTAACTTGTTGGAATTGCCTCCTATACGCTTCTATGAGCACAAGGATAGGGTACATCGAGCACTGTTATACGATTATAACTTGTCAGGAGTACTTACGTCGCTCATGGGGAATTACCCACCAAATTCAACAAATTCATCGAGCTACTATCTATAGGAAATTAATAAGTAGCCAGAAGGACTCGCATAAATGCAATTGACTCGATGAGTTTATTATTAGTTAGGAGTAGTAAGTTACTGCTCTTTAGGGGATCTAGAGTATATTCTATGAGATGCGCGAGTAATACCAAAATTTAGAAGCAGAATTTGTATTTATGATTTAGCTTGTAATACTTGTATTATGTTCTAATGATCTCGGCCCAGGTGCTTCTCCAGCCGGCTGCATGTCATGGCTGCCTAGTGAGAAATCCATAGCCCGGTCTCTAGTCCTAACTCTACCTTGATGGTAGCCAAGACGAACATACATTTTTAAACGAGCACATGATCTCAGATACAGAAATTCAAAGCATGAACTATGTCGGTAGAGACCAGTGTTGAGGGCCTACTCGTCTCACAAGTGTAAGACCTTGTATATACAATCGACACAGCCACGATTGTGAGACCCAATATAAACAAAAGTAAGTCGTGAATATCGGGCCCTGCGCGTCTTTAGAGGATACTTCTAGCAGTCCCCGCCCCAGCCTAGTTGCCGATTGACTTCGTTCATGGCGTGGATACCGGCCCTGAAGAGCCCGAGAGCGCCGTCCACGTTGGTGTTGCCAGTGTTGAGCGCAGGCTCGGCCTCGTGTGCTCTCCGTAGGTCTGACTGGTCGAGAAGCGTCTGCCTCTTCTCTAGCACGGCACGGCATATGGCCTGTGCCCACATGTTATACCATTGATCTTCGCTAATGCTGACGTATTCCTTGTTGCCACACCCGTCGATGCGCGAGAAGGGCCACTCGGCCACAGCCACCTCCCATCTCTTCGTTCGGAGGAGAAGGTATGGCCAGCTGAAGATGATGGTGAGTGTTAGGATGAACAGCCACTGGATCCAAGGGGTCAGGCGCCAACGATTGATCTTGGTATCGTTGTATAGGTAGACCTGGGCATCTTTCGCGATGAGCTGGACATTAAGGTGACCGCGGTAGTTTGTCCTGCGCACCAGTTCCTCGAGACGGTGCTTGACGCCTTCCTCGTCGAAGCCCACCATCTGTCGCTGGAAAGCGAAGCACTTGAGGCCGGCAGGGCTCGCGGCAAAGCGGTGACACCATTCTTGGAGAGTGGGCCTCGCATCGGCGCCGACCTCGATGCTCTGATGCTCGACGGCCCCGCGCTTGGCTCGGACCGTGCCTCGACGAACCTTCTCCGAGTCGTGCACGGTGCGCAGCTGGCTCCACGACTTGCGATATTGTGCGTCCGCAAAGAGATACGGCGTCAGCTCGACGTCGACGTCGAAGTCGGTGACGGTGTTCGTCTCCTGCTTGCCCTTGCTGTCCTTGGTGGTCTCCCGGTGTGTGCCGACGAGCTTCATGTACGTACGCGGCGGGATGACGGAGAGTCGACGGATGTAGGTCTCGAGTGCGGCGGGGTCTTCGACGCTCTTCGCTACCCAAGCCTGCGCACCGGTATTCCGGTCCACGACAACCTTGGAATCGAGGTCGAGGGGCCGTGGGGTGTCGTTCACGGCGTGGCTAGGGGCGAGCATCGGCGCAGCCTCGTCGGACCCTCCGGCAGAGAACCCTCCGGCAGAGGACTCGACGGCATCGCTGTAGTTGGGCGGGAGGTCGTCGATGTCGATCTCGGGCGCGTCGTCGTCGACGTAGGGCGCATTCGTGGAGCCCTCGCCGAGGTTGCTGTGCAGCGAGAAGGCGTCCGAGAACGACTCGCCATGACGGTTGCTGTTGGGCTTGCCCATTGTTGGTCGAGATAAGCCGTGTAGATGATGGCGCTCTCTATTAGGTATACACTCTCTATTAGGTGTAGTTATAGGTGTATGGGATAATGTCGATTGCTGATTACGAAGTACCGTACAGTTGTATATATAAGATGCTAACCCAGACTTCTCCTGCCCGACAATTCAGACAGCTGGGGTGACGGCTGATGGCACCACCTTGGTGAGGCAGTGCAAAGTACCTACTTGATGTCACTCTTTCCATGATTGAAGTCCTACGCTACTAATGCAGTCCGCGACGGGTGCTGCCTAACTGATGGAGGTACTTTGTACGGGGCATTGTGCATATGTATACCTATGTACAAAGTACGAAGTATCGCGGGAATTTTACCTAGCTTAGTAAGCTATGCCACTTTTAGCCTAAGCCTGGTCCAATGCGATGAACGCGAGAATTCATACCAAGTGCAAAGTACAAAGTAGATGAGTTCAATACATGTATGGACGCAGGTCGAAAACAATTCGAAGGTTGATGAGAGAAAATCATTACGCTGCAACTTCACGCATATATGACCTCTTCCTTTTGACCATGACAGATGAAGTACCTACATGCATACCCCTATGTAGGCTCATCACCTATACTCCTCCAATTACATTTAATTAGAGGCTCGTATAGATCTACGTCGGTCCCGCTACAATCAGATTCTAGGGGGTCTTGGCCTTGTGCTTATGATATGCCTTCATACTCACTTCAGTAGGCATTCATATTATATCAATCGTCAATAGAGGTCCGGATACACACGCTCGAAGCAAATGGAACGTAGGTAGCCGAATTAGCCTCACGATGCTTCTGACAACCTTATGCAGCCAGGGTGCACCTTTAAGTGGTATACTAACCCAAGGTAGTAACTTCCCGTTGAGTAATTTAGGTAATAAAAATACATGCACCGACCACCTATCCAAAAGGACGCACTCGCTCACTGACTTCGGTACCACACACAGGAGAGGCCATCTACATCCATCCCAAGCTCTCTACTTCTCCCTCCCGAATAGATCTATGTAGGTATCGTCCCGCCTGATCACTACAACAGGCCCGTCAACACCATGGACGCTCTGGACTATTCACACTTTGCTGCCATACCCTGGTGCGCTCCTCATCTCCAGGGCGATCGCATCGTCACCAAAACACCGCAGTCCAGAGTCCTGAAACCGACCGGCGAGGACGCTCTTTTCGGACATACGCTGAACTCGGAGAGCACCATCGTCCGCATGCTCCAGGTCTACCAAGTACCTGCATCGGCAACAGAGCGAGTGAACGAGGTCAAGGTGTTCCTGACTCTAGGTCGTGGACTCAACGGATACCCCGATATCTGCCACGGCGGGCTTGTCACCACGATCTTGGATGAGGTTTTCGGCACCCTCATACCCGTCAACCAAGATCGCAAGAGGATCCCCAGCGGGACACACATGACCGCTTACCTCAACACGACCTTCATAAGGCCCGTGCCCACGCCCGCCACTATTCTCGCGCGAGCTTGGTTCACCAAGTTCGAAGGCCGCAAAGTTTACACGCAGGGGTCTATCGAGGACGAGAGCGGCCGCGTACTTGCCCGAGCGGACGCTCTCTTTATTGAACTGAAAGCATCTTTATGATACGCTAACTCGGATTCCCTGTTGCATCCTAGCCACGTTCGCATCCAACTTTCCCGTTGCTGTCCCGGCAAGTTCCGAGTGGGAGAGATAGCAGCAGCCTTGGGGAAAAAGTGCTGAGCTGAATCGCCGCTCCGGCTTTCCCGCCTCGTTGCAACGGGGCCATGTGTTTATGCCAGGCTCGGAGTTGCTACCTTACATACAGTTCTGTGTGCCATGCGCGGCTCTACTACACTAGCGGTGGCCCTCAGGCAGCTGCTGCTCCGCACGACCACCCATGCCAAGCCCTTCCCATACTGGCCACTGCCAATCAGGAAGCAACAAGGACGTGCGAGTTTGGACACGCATGAATGCTTTAGGTGACCGAGGAAGGCTGCGTACACGTCTATCGAGCTTACATCCGATACAATTCCTAGACAGGCAGAGGAGCGTCCGAGCCTTACAGAGCGGGGATATGTCGGAATATGATATCCTATCTCAACTCTTGCCTCTCTGACGTCGTCATTGGCCAGTCTCATATCAGGATGCTAGAGCAATGCCATAGTTCTGTACCAAAGCCTCCACAAATGATGCAGCTTTGCACCTATCATTCCGGCTACGATTACAATCACCTGCCAGATCGGGTACACGAGGCTTCTGATCTCACTCGGATTGGTGATAAGATTAGATCATGGAATAGAATAATCATTGCTGACCATTGACATACCGCTGTTTCTGCTCTCGCCGAAGCGGACGATAATTGTCTGACGGGCTTATCACTGCGAATCTGGGCATGCGCCAGGCACGAAGAAAAGTATTGCACTTTTGTTTCCCTGACCCAGTTTTCTATGTCCACACCCATTGGACCTCGCTTTTAAAAGGGCCAGGTACGAGCCGCAAGATGGTCTTTACTACTCTTCTTCGCTCATAGGCTCTCTATGTGTTCACGATGCGTTCCTCCTTGTTGTACCTGTTTCTCGGTCAAGCTCTTGCTCTACCATCCACTTCATCATTTCCGGTCCGAGTGGAGACAAGAGCCAAGCTCGAGTCTCGTCTCGCCAATGTCCACGTTCACATCCAAGGCCAGGTAGACGGGCCAATCCGTTACACATATGGGAACTGCTCAGGTGGCGCCAGCCACAATGCTGACACCTTCGTCGGCGAGAGTCCTAGCGAAAGAAGTTCACGCCTTGTGTGGATTATTCCCGAGGACATGACGCAAAGTGGATGCATCTCGGCATGGAACCCACAACGTATTCTTGTGGGTAGAAGCGCAGAGATCCGGCCAGTGCTCAAGAAAAGGCTCAGTAAAAGGGGCCTGCACAGCATTCAGATGGACAATTCTACCGGCATCGACACTTGGGGGCCTTGGTTTGACGGCGTGAAGCTTCTCGAAAACAAGAATCTGTGTGCAGTAGATGCGGCAGAGGCCAAGGCTAAAGATATTGCCATTGTGGGGGCCGGCATGTCTGGCCTGATGACCTACCTGATTCTACATCAGTCAGGGTTCACCAATATCAGAATACTGGAAGCCGGCCAGAGACTTGGAGGTCGGGTTCATACTGAGTATCTTTCGGGTGGTCCATTCAACTACTCGTACCAAGAGATGGGACCCATGCGCTTTCCTGCGACGAGAACCGTCCAGAATGAGACATACAACATCACCGATCATCAGCTCGTCTTCCAGCTCGCCGCCGAGATGAATCGAATCAACAATTACGACAAGAATCTGAGCGTGGACTTCATACCGTGGATTCAGAATAATCAAAATGGCTTCTATTATCACGACGGCATTAAGTTGGACACGGGCCTGCCTCCCACGATCCAACAAACGACAGATAATGCGTCATTGAGTATTAACCTTCCTCTTGAACCGTCTACGAAAAGCACACAGGCCAAGTATAATGCGATAATTGCCAATGAGACTACGTTGCGCGCAATTGCAGACAACATGCATAGAGCTCACAAGGACTTCATCGGTGAGGAACTTATCCGGGGGTACGCAAATCAGTTATATCATCTAATTTCTTGGTAGTCAATGGAGCGGACGGCCTCGGTGGCGATATATGGTCAGAATTCGCATATTTCGTCAACTACTTGGGTGTATCGCTCAACGACACCGACTTTGTCACTGGTGGGGATGGCGCGTCTTCCTTCTGGGACACTGTGAGTCTTTGGGCAAGCACGGATGAGGGTTCAAGCTAACATGATGTAGTTATACGAGGGACTTTATTTTGGTGCTACGACGTGGAAGACGATAGATGGAGGTAAAGTACCAGGTTAACACTGCGCGCAATCACACTTCCGTCGCTAACTCTTGCAAAGGTCTCAATCGACTACCCCTATCTTTCCATCCACTCGTTGACAATATCACGAGTCTGAACACCATGATAGAGAGAATCCAATGGCTTGAGGACTGCCAAAAGGTGAATATTCAATGGCGAGCTAATTACACCTGCCCGATGTTTCAAAACAAGACATTTGACTACGCGATATTGTCGATCCCTCCGCCTCAGCTAAAGAAGCTAAGGCTACCATGTGAGTACTACCATCATCACATTTTGTCCGTTCGGTGGCCTAACACGGCACTAGCGCTCCCTTCCACAATCCGGAGCGCCATCGACACGATGCCCTTTACTGCCGCGTGCAAGGTTGCGCTAGAATACAAGACACGTTTTTGGGAGCACTTCGAGGCGCCGATTTTCGGCGGGCAGACATCTACAGACATCCCAGGTATCGGGTCGATCAACTACCCGTCGTACTGCCTCAACTGTACCGGTCCGGCGAGCTTACTCGCTTCCTACATCAGTGGTGACTGGGCGAACACGTGGGTTGGCGTCCCGGAAGCAGAACATGTTCAATACGTCGTCGATGCCATGGCGGAGATCCACGGCGAGGTTGCCCGTGAGCAATGGACAGGTAATTACGCTCGCCGTTGCTGGCGACAGGACAAATACGAGAGCGGTTCATGGACGTCCCCTACTATCGGGCAGCATCAGCTCTTCTTACCTGAATTTTTCAAAACATACAACAATGTGAGTAGAAGTTACTGCTATGCCTCTCGTCAGGTCTTGAGTTATGGGCTGATCCGTCTCGGCAGATGATCTTCGTCGGCGAACACGCTTCATACACACATTCGTGGATATCCTCCGCGTTGGAGTCCGGCGTACGAGGAGCCGTGCAGATGCTATTGGGTAAGCTAAGCTCTCCGCCGAGGCAATCCTAGATGCAGTGATCCTTTTACTAACTGCCGTAGAACTCGGTTTGGTTGATGAGGCGAAAGACGCAGTCGACAAGTGGATGGGCCGCTGGCTGGAAGTAGTAAGTCAAGATTCCGCTGTCACTGATCGATCTCAATATTAACTACAGACAATAGTGATGGAGAGGCAAGCGTCGAGCACACCGTAAGTTACATTGATATATACAATCTTGCCAATGACCTCTAGGGAGGACGACATGGTCATCATGTTTATTAGCGAGCATTAGACAATCTGCACTTCAATTCTCCAGTTGAAATCTGGGTTATCATCATTTGATGCGTCACTCGAATCTCGATTGCTACCGTTGATTAGGAAGTAGCTAGTTATACAGTGATTTTCGATAGTCATATCAGGATGTATCCATACTCAGATTGATTTCAAACCTTTCTTAAATTCAGGAACCTAAATCGTGCTTGTGCAAGGAGCGAAAAGGTAACCATGACGTTCGCCCGTTTGATAGAGCGGAGCGTCGCATGCAGCCTCAACTAGCCCCTTTTTATTTTACTACATTTAGAGTGAGCAGCTCACGTAACCGTGTATCCGACCATCTGTCGTGCGGTATGGTCTAAAATGCTCCGATGATAGCAACGCCTTAGATCGTGATAACAGAGCTTATCTACCTGCTACGCCACTCAAGTTCTCGCCAAAACATGACACCGAAAGTGCCGTGACACGTTAAAATTCCCGTCTTCTCCGGCGGCACAATTGCCGTTCTTATCTATTCGCGCTAGTTTAACGCTACCGTCCGTCCTAGATCCTAACAGAGCTACCCAATCGGGCTATAAAAGAGTGTAGAGATATGAGTAGATACTCAGTTACATAATCGTTTCAGGCAATATTAGGTCGACTTAGATCCATACTGAGATAGCTATAAAATCGAAACAAAAGTATTTACCTAATCTAACTTCGGGACTCGAGCTATGTCCTAGAGGACCAGACTTTAGATAACTTCACACAACGTACGAAGTATGAAGTACATGGGTATATGAAGACGGTGGATAACTTTAACCGCCCCCGCCTTTTTGGAGACATGCCAAAGCAACCTCTAACCCCGATCACGTACTGTAGAGTAGGTAGACTTTGATCAAGCTAGTTTATATCGATATACGGGCAACACTCATTGGCTTCCAGTACTTCGTTCATCATGGCCAAAAAGACTCTCAAAATTGCAGTCATTCCCGGTGATGGGATTGGCGTCGAGGTCATGCCGTATGGCGTGCAATGCCTGGAGGCGATTGGCAAAGTATACGGCATCCCCTTGCACTTTGAAGAGTTCGACTTTGCTAGCGTCTCCTATTACAAGAAACACGGGGACATGTTGCCCAAAGATTGGAAGACTATCTTATCTCGGTTTGACGCGATCTATTTTGGCGCCGTTGGCATGCCCGACGAAGTGCCCGATGAGGTAACACTCTGGGGCAGTCTGCTCAAGTTCCGCCGCGAGTTCGACCAGTACGTCAACCTGCGACCTTGCCGGCTCATCGAGGGCGTCAAGTCGCCGCTGGCGGGCCGTAAACCCGGTGACATTGACTTCTGGATCGTGCGCGAGAACACCGAGGGGGAGTACAGCAGCATCGGCGGCAAGATGTTCGAGGGCACCGAGCGTGAGATCGTCATGCAGGAGACCGTGATGACGCGCTTCGGCGTTGACAGAGTGCTCAGGTACGCATTTGACCTGGCCCGGAGCCGACCTCGCAAGCGACTCACGAGCGCGACGAAGAGCAATGGCATCAGCACCACCATGCCGTGGTGGGACTCTCGTGTTCGTGAGATGGCCGAGAAGTACCCCGACGTGAACGTCGATAAGTACCACATCGACATCCTTACCGCTCACTTCGTCCAAAAGCCTCACATCTTCGACGTCGTGGTCGGCAGCAATCTCTTCGGCGATATACTCTCCGACCTGGGCCCGGCTTGCACGGGGACCATCGGCATCGCCCCCTCGGCGAACATCAACCCCGAGGGCAAATTCCCCAGTCTCTTCGAGCCTGTTCACGGGAGCGCGCCTGACATTGCTGGCAAGGGTATCGCCAATCCAGTTGGCATGATCTGGGCCGGCCAGATGCTTCTCCAACATTTTGGTCACACCGAGGCCGCCGACACATTGCTGAGGGCGGTGGAGAAAGTCCTTGCTCGATCTCAGCCGGATGTTTTGACTGCCGATATGGGGGGAAGAGGATCGACTAAAGTTCTTGGCGAAGCTATCATTAACGAGATAGAGTCGTTGCATAAGTAAATCCGTAAGAGGTCCTGTCGAGTCAACAGATGTACGATTATATAATGCTAGCTAGATAATGAATGATCAACGTCCTATATATGTCTTGAAGCAATGAATAGATCAAAATAGTCCTTATTTCAATGTATCATTAGTTCATCGCTATGTAGCCGAATTAGGTAACAGAAATTCTCATAACCAGAGCGTAATTATTGTAGCAAATGGTCACGATTAAATGAGTGGTTCTGGTCACCCAAATAAGGCTAGCGCCCTAGGGCGAAGGGGTATTTAGGGGCCCCTTTGCCCCAGACGCGTGCAGGGCCTTTTCCTTGTCACCTCGCTTTTCTACCTCCTACGAAGGAGGTGGTTTTTGGCAGTAGTCGGAGGTTTTTTATGCCTTCATTTAGCTTTATAACTTCGTATAATAGCCGGCTACAACAGCGCACCATACAAAGCCTTCTAAAGCACCCTAAAAAAAAGAAAACAATATATATAGGCATAAGTTTGGGCAGCTATTCGAAACCTAGGCCAAGTGGCCAGCTATATACTATAGCATACCAATTAAGCCTTAAATTAAAAGCTTATACTTCCTTTAATATATATGTTTAATTTATCTTTTGTGTAACTATATTTAAAGTAACTAAATAAGTAGTTTTAATTACTTAAATAAAGCTAGCGCTTTAGAGTAAAAGAGTATTTAAAGGCCTTTTTGCCCTAAATACATGCAAGGCTTTTTCCTTGTTATCTTGCTTTTCTACCTCTTATAAAAAAAGTAGTTTTTAGCAGTAGTTAGAGGTTTTTTATTTTATTTATCGTTTTATATGCTTAATATAATAGCTAGCTTAAAATAGCGCACTATATTAGGTATATAAAAAGGAAGAGCCTATAAGGCAGGCCAAAAAGAAAGAAAAAGTCGTATAAGGTTTTACTTTTATTTAATTTTTAGTATAGGCAGCTATTTGAGACTTAGGCCGGGTGGCCGGCTATGTACTATAGCATACCGACCAGGCCTCAAATTAAAGGCTTATGCTCCCCCTAATATATACGTTCAACCTACCTTTTGTGCAGCCATATTTAAAGTGACTAAAAGGGTACTAAAAATGACTATAGCAGCACGCTGCCATAATCCTATCGTCCGATTCCTTCATAAATTTTTTTTTTTACTAGCCAAGGAATCTACACAAAAGACATGCTGCCTCGACTAGAGCCTTGCATGTTAATCACGCCGCGCCTCCGCCTCGCCGCCCTCGACACCATCGCCATTGCTACTCGTAGAGCTAACAGTGGGCGGGTCAGACCCAAACAAACTATGCATTGAACCTGTGCTAACAACGGGAGATGTCTCAGGAGTCCTGGGGCCTGGCGAGGCGTCGGAACTGGGCTGATGCTCTGATCGCCTGTCGGTGACTGGGCCACACGGCCGCCTCACGTTTGTTAGGGGAGATCGGTTCTTGTTGACGCGAAACCGACCGACCGCTGGCCTTGTCTGCTGTCTGACCACATTCTCCAGTCTGAGCTCATTCTGCTGTCTGAGCACATTCTGCTGTCTGAGATCACTCTGCTGTCTGGCCACATTTTGTCTTAAATTGTCTAATACATCCGAGAGGGTTTGTTCTTCTGTTTGTGCCCCGCCAACATCAGATTGTTCCTCGTCAGTGCTTTGTTCCTCGTCAATGCTTTGTTCCTCGTCAATACTCTGTTCCTCGTCAATAACTTGCTCATCGCTAATGGATTGTTCGTCGTTACTACTTCGTGCCCCGCTAAGACCTTGTTCCTCCTCAATGGATTGCTCCTCGTTAGTACTCTGTTCCTCGCGAGTAGTTTGTGTCTCGTCAGAATTGTGTCTGATGTTAATATCCGACGGGCCTAATGTACGACGAGCGGGCTGTGAGTGGCTGGATGAAGGACCAGTATCGCGACTTGTTGGCGCGGTTTTGTCACGGGCTGCCGTGGGAAGCTTACCCAGAGGCGGAATGTTGGCCCGTGGGGTGCTAAGTCCTTTCCCACCAAAGCACTTGAGAAGCATCTGTGCCGCCGAAGCACGTCGCCATGCGTCCTCTCTCGCCATTGCGGAAAATGGCTGAAGAATTGTTCCTTCGCACGCTTCAGACTTGTTGGCCGCACTCATATCAAAGTTCCGTTCGTCCTGGCGAAAGCCACGAATGTCCCACGTCCATAACATGGTTACGTAAAGGGACCATATATCGGCCCCGAATGACTCATTTTGCTTGCCATTCGTGAGCTCAGGGGCCATGTAACCTGGGGTGCCGGCAAAGGCGGTGCTGGATTGGCTAAGACCAAAGTCACCCAATCGAAAGTGATATTGGTGGTTCTGGCCCACCGTGTAGAGAATATTCTCTGGTTTAATGTCCATGTGCATCATGTTGAGCGTCGCCAGGTAGTCTAGGGCCTGAAGAACGTGATGTAGGACTAAAAACCCAATGTCTAGAAGGGGGGTATTGATGGATCCATTCTCCACAAGCGCGTGTAGGCTCCCGTCTTGGAGCCCCATATAGAATCTTGGGGTTGGCCCATCCCAATCCTCTACTGTGATAAACTCCACAATGTGGGGCTGGACCCAATGTTAGTTCATGTAAAGTGAGGGCTCTGGAGATATCTATCATGCTTACATGGCTCGTCCTGGCAAGATTCTCAATCTCGTGCTTCCATCGCATAAAAATCAAGCTCGCACCTCCCGCAGCTGGAGATTGCTTGAGATGCTTAGCAGCCATAAGCCTACCCGAGTCCATATCAAGGACTTTATGCACCTCGCCAAACGCTCCGGCACCGAGATGTTCGAGTGTTACAGTTCTCATCGTCGGTAGGCGAGGTCCAGGTGTGTGGATTCTGGTCTCTCGCTGAGACGGGGGAATTGGTTCATCCAGATACAGTGTCTGAGCAAACCTCGGGTTATCTTCCAATGCAGTAGCGAGGATCCTGTTCTCAAGTTGAACTTTAACCCGCTCCATTGCCTCATGAGTGTTCGCAGGACTCCATTCAATCCGAAAGCGAATAAGGTTGGAGGCCACGCCGCCCACTCCAATGATGGTGTTGACGCCCGGAAGCACCACGACCTTGCGAGGCCGCGAGTACTCGAAAGGTATGGCATCATTGGCGTGGTCGCCGAAGACCTGACTGGTTTGACTGTGCGATCTATCATAAAACATGACAATATTATGCTTTGGAATGATCTCGAACGAACATTGGATCCTGGCGATGGCAGAACCGTTCACAACTATATCGCCGTTACGTCCGAGGGTGGCAAGGGTGGTAGGGTGGGAGCTCGAGCGGAATTGGCCGACATTGAGAACGTCGTGGCGGCCCAAGTGAGTGACGAAACGTTTGTTGCTCGGATTATTCACAACATCCCTGGCCCGGTCATTCAAAGGCACAAGAGAAAATAAGGTGAGGGGATGAGACATGATAAGGGAGAGAAGTACGAGAAGATATCAGATAAGAGGCTAAACTAAGGAAGATGATGGATCGGTGAAGCGAAGGATAGAATACCACGGGAGAGAAAAAGAAGAGGCCGGGATGGTGAGCCGAGTAATAGAATGCCACGGGGGAAGGAGAAGAAGCCACAGGAGAAGGAGAAGAGGCCACGGCGGAAGACTGAGCCATCGATCTCTTTTATCGAGGGCGCGCCAGGATGTGCCACAGAAGGCCGGCCTGTGTTGACAGGGCCCTTCAAGCGCTCACGTACGTAAGGGATAGCTGAGCATCGGACGTGGCCGGTTGAAGGCGGCAACGGATGGCTGGAGCCTCGCGGTGGATTGGTCGGAGCCTCGCAAGGGATAGCCACGGCGTCGAGGCATGAAGGCCCGCATAAGAATGGCGGCTGAACGAACGATGAATAGGCTCATGGGCGTTTCAAGCGAGAGAGGTCCCGGGCAATCGAGTGGCTATGGCGGCTCGGTGCTGCCATAGCTCGGCAGGGTGGTTCGACCTGTTCGACATTGAATGCTACACCTCTCCCTTTTCTTGTATGACTTGTACGATGCTGTGGTTGAAGCCCGGGGTTTCTAAGGAGTGCGAAGAAAGAGGTAGGTACCTAATAAATATAAGTAGCTGAGGAGTATAGCGATATACATGTAGTGTATTGATATAATTCAAGCCCCTAGAGTACATGCACCGGAGGCACTTGGCCAGGTGGTTGAATACATAAGGTACTTGCTTACACTAAGTGCAGCTGCCTCTTCAATACATGTATATGCTCGAAGTGCTGGAGGAAGGCGTACGCACGTAACCAGCGGTATAGGTACCAGCCCTGCCGCCGCAAGGAGGGCAATCTCGCTCGTGAAGCCTCAGGTCGTGCAACGCGACTAGCGCCGGACTCCGCAACACTGGGACAGCAATCACCACCTGCGGCGCCTTGTCGTACCATCTGCTCATTGGCCAAGGGGGCGCGTAATCACTTGACTTGACTGTTGCCGCGAACTGTCGGTGACAGGTGGCGGGCCTACACCGGACCTTTACCGGGGCTGTATCTATGCTATATCTATCCCTTCGGTACGCAGTACGCAGCACGCGGCGTGTCTCCTACCACAACCCAAACACATACCGCACCCAAACATCCCGTATCGCCTCCTCTCCGCCATCATACGACACGACACACAACCCACAACCCACAACACACAGCATAGGACACTTCCTTCTCTTCTTGTCTTCTACTACCGTCTACTGTTTGTCTCAGACACACGCTCTTCTCCATGGGCGACGCAATTCGAATACGGGCACTCTTGATGGCCAACGCGTCCCTAGCAGCCGCGCCCGACGGCCCTCCACCGCCGTACAGATCTCGGTCCTCAAGCCCTACAAACCGACCTCAGATCGGACCCCAAGAGCGGCGTCGCGAGCGGCAAAGACCACCGTTGCCAGATGTCGACCCGGAACTACTATGGGGACAACGCGAGGCGTCGAGAGCCGTGCTGCTAGAGGAGCACCCGCAATCCGTGCCTCGCGAGCAATATCTTCGTCTGTACTGGGAAGAAAGAAAAGAAATTTCGAAAGCGCTAAATAGGATTCAGTTGGAGGGGACAGGCCTGGGAGAACAGCTGACGGAGGACGAACAGTCCAACATCGCACACGAGAGAATCAAGGCGCGCTGGATTAAGCAGGGAATCTGGAGGGACATCTGGAACCAGCCGGACCCAACCCTGGAAGCGCCGTTTGGGCCGTGGGCGCACGAAGAGCCGCTTGAGCTGGAGTCGGAGACGGAATCGGACCCAGAAGCACCGCCAACCGCCTCTGGTCGAAGAAGGCGGCCAAAAAGTGACCAGGAGCTGAGGCTAATCGCTAAGCGGCGGGCTCAGCGTGAGAGAAACCGCGATAAGTCACGCCCATACTTTCAGTTTATGTATCAGTTATCGGCTGAGAGCGAACGGATGCGACGCAAGTTGAGGCCCGAGGAACAAGGCACGAAGGAGCCGCTCGGCCTGCACACGCAGGCCTACCTGGATGTGAGGAATCGCTGGGCCTCAAATGGCGTTTGGAATAGAGGTTGGGGACTCATACCGGGATCGTGGTGGAAACACGAAAAACCCTTTGAAGAGGTTTATCTGGAGGAGATGGGTCAACCTCCGGCGGCCCCCCAGTCTGCGCCCCGAGGAGCAGGACCTAATCCTCCTCGCCAGCCAAACCATTATCGTCGGCCGAACACCTCTCGTCAAGCAGAACCGGCACGTCAACCAGGACCAGCTCGTCAACAAGGACCAGCTCGTCAACTAGAACCGACGCGTCAACCAAACCCGGCACGTCAACCAAACCCGGCACGTCAACCAAACCTGGCACGTCAACCAGGACCAGCTCGTCAACCAGGACCAGATCGTCAACCAGGACCAGCTCGTCAACTAGAACCGGCGCGTCAACTAGAATCGGCACGTCAACTTGAAATGCAATTTTGGGCTCTTGAGCCAAACAGAGTGGAATGGCTTCGTCGTGCGCCAGAACTAGAACGTCAACCAGAACCGGCGCGTCGGCTAGAACCGCCTCGTCAACCTGACCTTCGTCGTCAGCCAAATCCCCCTCGTCAACCAGATCCCCCTCGTCAACCAGACTCACCTCATCAACGAGACCCGCCTCATCAACGAGACCCTCCTCATCAACCTAACATGCCTATTCAACCAAATTCTCCCTCGCATAGTGGCCATGCGCCAGGAGAAGCGAGAGCCCATCGGAACGAGTTATTTCCAAATCTCTCTGGGCAGGCCACCCCCCAATCCATGCCACAAGTTTTGGATCCTCTCATGATGGATCCTAATCCTCCCCCTTTCCCAGCGGACGTTCCGGCGCGTGACAACCGGGAAGTCGAAGAAGCAAGATCTAATCATGGCGAGGTGTCTGGACGCCGCTCCTCGGGAACATTCGCGGGGGCCACGCCCCCGTCTCAGTCTCGAGAAATTTCGGGAGTCCCCGATTCGGCTAAACAACAAGTTACTGGACCATCAGGTCCTGATCATATAGAGTTATTAGGGCAGCCCTCGTCTAGTATCCTAGCTGCGGTGGCCCCTCCGTCTGATTCTCGACGAATACCGAGATCGCCGACCCCAACCGGGAATCAAGATGATAGTGCACATCGCTCTGCCTCTGCGCAAAATTCCCGGCACAGCGTTGCAAAGAGCAATCAGGGTGTTGGCTCCGCGGCGGGAGAGAGGTCATCACAAGGCGAAAGAGCACCATCGCCGAAGATTCGTCGGGGTCGGCCAACAGCAAGCAGAGTTCTCGGGCCAGTCAGCCCGGGAAGGGTATCCAAGTCACCTCCTAAGAAAAGAAGACCTGGGCGCCCACGAAAAGAGTATGCCTCCATACTGCCTTCCGATAGCCAACCTCCCGTACCTGAGCCGCTTGTTCCTGAGCCGTCCCCGGTGCCTACTTCTGAACCGCCACGCAGAAGTAAACGCTTACAGGAAATAAACCCTAAAGCGTTGCCCAGCAGCGTATCCTCGCCGAAGCCAAAGAGGGGTCGGCCGAAAGGCTCAACTGCGGCGAAACCACAGGGAGTGTCCAAAAAGCAACAGACGAACACCAAGCGTCCGAGGCTAAAATAGTACAGCGCTTTACGGCTCGCTGCGTGACAAGTATGTAAGAGTAAATGTACGTTACAAATCACCCACCTAGTTGGCCAGCTGTTTATCACTCCTAGCCCGTACAAAGAGTGTTTGTTTACGGTAGTTGAAGCCTACATACATGTAGGTCTCAGCTTTTCAAAATGTACCTAGCTTGTTTGAAATTTAGTGCATTGAAGGTACATACACCTATTAATTGCAACCAGTGCTATTATAACATTGGTTTAGCTGCATTGACTTTGCCATCTTACGCTAATAACCGCGATTATGGACGGCGTTAGTAAATTAAGCCGCAATATTCGCTTCGTCCTCTCCGTGATTTATTTTCTAGTAATGGAGCGGATCATGACTTCGATTTGCTCCATATTCAGATTCAGACATTGATCCAACTCTACACCGTGTGCACGCCGTACCTAGAAGTTCCCGTTTCAACCCTATCAGTATCGAGCAGGCTGGCCGCCGCCCTCAATCTCACCGTCGCCGCCTCTACTTGCTGTCTTGTCAACCCGAGACACCTGCTGTATATATCATGTTCCGCGTCTACACCGTCTAGTACGTTAATTGATACAACTATCGTAAGGAACTGTATAAACATTCGCCTTGTCTCGATCCTGGGTCCGCCAGGCGGATTGCGATAGTTATTCAACTCGAAATTAGCAATGGTCCCCAGTGCAGACAACGAGGATCAGACGTTGAGAGCATTTCGTAACTGGATCCTATCCCCGAAAATCCGAATGCGGCATTACTACCTGCCTTAAACCGAAACCAATCCATGTAGTACCCTAGTTGACAATGAAGATGAGTCTGATGATGAACATGACCCACTCCTGACACGGCTGGCCGGGCAAGGCAAATGTGGGTGACATTAAGGTTATTGACTGTAGATTGAACATCGACAGCAAACATTTTAGCGTAACGAATTGGAATACAAATCTAACGATGCTATCGATCGGTGTTGCAGTTCAAGGGTCGACATAGCTTGGGCCTCACCGGGGACATCGAGGACACGATTAAAAGGGGGCGTGCGACATCACACAACAGGTATAAGGACGTTTTAACTGCCTACCGAATAAAAAAGAGGAGAAAAAGAAGATCCCCGAATAATAGGTAGCAACACAGTAGTCGGCCAATCTTGATACGCCGTCTGTTGCTGCCTATGCAGTTGCGGAGAACTATTGATTAAATCGTTGATGACCTTTCGTGTCGAGAGAAAATACAGCTATTCAATGTACCATAATATAATTTGAGAACAGGCTTCGTTTTCGGAAGATGTTTATGTGGCCTGTAGTGACATCCGACATCGCTGATAATCATCAGTCTCTGTTAGTCGCCTTTATTTACCTGAGGCCTACAGTCGTGGTAGCACTAGGTCCTGGGAAAATTGGTACCGATATTACTCATTCGTTGGGACGGCACGGCCGCCGCATGTCGTGTTTGGCCCTCCTTGCGTGAGACTCTTGACAAACAGTAGTTTTAATGGTTTCGCACTACCTATGTGTAAGTATCACGGCTGTATTGGACTTCCTTTGCATAGCCGGTCGCATCCAAAACCTCATTGGGCCAGGCAAGCCATTCAGCCCAATAACTTCCCAGAAATCTAGTAATGGAGCGGATCATGAATGCCCCGGCGTCGCCAAAGACCCAGAAGTCCCTCGCATTGTGTATGAGAACACCGTAGTACGCGATTATGACGAGGGCTTCGGGCTGTCGCTGCTCGATAAGTTTGACGAACTCTGACGGCACAATAACGGCCCAACGAAACACAATGATGTTTCGAAGGGACCTAGATTGAGGGGTATCTCCGGCACTCGATAGATCCTGGAGACGATCCAAAGCTTCAATGCAGGGTGCAGACACCGAGGCCCCAGTATTCATATCCTGTATACGGCTGCCCAGATGAATCAGTTTCTCAGTGAAGATGGTTTTATAACCCGTGTTAAGTGTCCATTGATTGGGGAGCTTCAAGCCCGTCTGCTGGTAGTACGCCGGCATAATTGAGTTCCAGGACTCTCCCGCTATGGTTCGCACACCGGCGCAGAGGTGGAAGCTAGTTACCAGCTTATCGAGAAACGCGGAGAAATCGGTTCGGGTGGACAGGGTGTCGAAGAGGATTTGGTGCGCGAGGAGGATAGAGAAGAGAAAGGCGGGCAAGCCTTCGCCGGTAGCTACAGTGGCTTTGGTGGCGTTGAATAAACTCAACGCACGTGTTTGTAGACGGGTGGCCTCCTCGCGGTAGAAGAAGGCCTGGTCTGGCTTGTGGATGCACATGTGCGCGGCTGAAAAGGCCAAGACCTGGTCCATCAAGTAGGGTATTGTAATGGCTTGGCGGATAACCATGGTCATGAATCTCTTTCCCGTGGCATCATCGAGGGATACAAAGCTCCACATGTGGCGTTCGAAATGATGGAAGAGTTCGAGGTGATGCAGCTTAAATGTCTGCTCCGGTAACTCATATGGCAACGCATGGTTGACAGAGAAGGGAAGCGTGAGGGCTGTCCTATCCCGGGATAAAGGGGAGATAAATTGACATGCATCATGGGTGGGATTACACATTCCTCGGCATGGCATTGATGGCATACTGCTATTGCTGTGCTGAGTTTCATCATCTTGCTGGCATGCTCTGGGGAGATTCGCGTCAGCGGACACGGCAGCGGGAGTGGTAGTGGTCGGAGTACCGGTGCTACTTTGTGGAATGGGTAGACTGGAGGCGAGATTAGAGGCGAAGGAGCATTGCAACTGTCGGATAAGACAATTGGCACAGGAGGGCTTAGTCTCGTCGCATTTGACGTGGCGCCGTTTGCATTCTCTGCAGCCGTATCTGGATTTTCTGGCAGATCGTCGTCGCATAGTAGTATGAATAATCTCCCGCGGATGTTTACCGCGTAAACACGCACGCCAATTCCGAGACGAAGATGAAGGGGAGAATATCGTCGAAAGATTATGAGTAGGCAGGTAGTTGGTTTGCGGTGGAGATTAATACCTTCTTCCCTGCAGCGATAGGCTGCCATCCTAAGCCGGGACGTATTCTCGCGGTTCCCATTGGCTGTACATGGACCGGGGTCCAGGACCGGGTCTGTGTCCGTGTCGAACGGTAGCTGGTTGGTCAGACTAGGTATTGAAGCAGGCGGCGCGGTTTGGGCCATGCACTAAGGTGGCTGAGCATCTCGTTGTAGCCTCAGCGTTTAATCGAATGGAAGCTTTCGAAATACACGCATACACTGGCTTGTCATTGGCGGTGTAAGTCGAAATGAGAGCGTAGCCGTCTCTGCACGTTACTTGTCTGAGTGGACCTGCTGTTAATCTTCAACAACCGCGTATGCGAGGCAGTCTTCGATGGAGCACAGCTGATAATATCAGAGGGTGGGTCGAGACGCTTGTATGAACCACCGTGTATTCTGAAGAATACATCACAATACCTGGTTTACCATGATACTATAAAAGGTCTCGCATTGGGTAATCTTCAGCAACGATCTCCTACCCTCATCTTGCTGCCCCTTGCCTGGGTTACCCATGTTGCTAGCAATGCATACATCTCTTGTAAAGGCATGTGTACCGGGCACATTCGACAGCCTCAGCCTTTTCGGGGCAGAAATTCTCTCTCTTGAGACCACCTTAGTCTCCAATTATAGTGCATTTGTCCCTTCGGCATTTCGATACACTGCCCCTGATGTCCAATTAAAGGATGCCACGTTCTGTAACATCACACTTTCTTATACGCATCCCGGCCAGAATGACAATATCTATGTCGAGGCATGGCTTCCTGTCGATAATTGGAATGAGCGTTTCCAGGCGGTCGGCGGAGGAGGCTGGGTTGCTGGCCGTTTCTACTTATCATATGTCGCTATGCAAGGCGCTCTCGCAGACGGATATGCGACCATAACAACTGACGCGGGCTTGGGATCAGACATGGATGCAAAATCTTGGGCTCAGATCAGCCCCGGAAACGTGAATTTGTTCAATCTACAGAACCTGGCGTCAGTCTCGTTGAATGACGAGGTAAGCAAACTCGCCCGACTCGTTTCATCCTCACTGTCGCCAGGTCATAACACTGCAGTAGGCAATCATCGGCAAGGACCTAGTCAAGAGTTATTATGGCAAGGGACCGCTGTACTCTTACTGGAACGGCTGCTCTCAAGGCGGCCGCCAAGGCATGATGATGGCGCAACGTTATCCGGACGCCTATGATGGAATCGCAGCTGGTGCTCCAGCGTTCTATTGGACCGAATTTGTTCCTGGTACTGCCTGGCCTCAACAAATCTTGAGCATGCTTGGCTACTATCCGTACAATTGCGAGACTGACGCGCTTACCGCGGCTGCGATTGCGGTATGTGACAAGCTGGACGGGGTGAAAGACGGCATAATCAGCCAGCCTGAGGAATGCCTGACTCGTTTCGACCCTTTCCGTTTGGTAGGCAACCCCATCAACTGCACCCAAACAAACGGCACGGTCCGTATCACCAACGCAGCCGCTGTTCTCGTGAATGAGACTTGGCACGGACCGCGGGCTGTAGATGGGACAAAACTATGGCATGGATTGAACCCTGGCGCAGATATCACCGGTGACGCTCCGACATCATATGAACCGGGCGTTGCGGCCACAAATTGCACCGGAACAATTTGCGTCGGTATCTCGAATATATTGAGCCAGTGGACGCAGCTTTTCGTTTCGAAAAACCCGACCTTGGACGTGTCAAACCTCACCCACGAGGATTGGGTCAGTTTGTTCCGTTCGAGCTCGCAGCAGTATCGATCGTTGGTCGGTTCCGCCGACCCAGACCTGAGGGCTTTTAGCAAAAGAGGAGGGAAAATCTTATCTTTTCATGGTGTGGTAAGTCGCAGCCTACAACAGTCATGGCCCTCATGTTGATGCTGACGATTCTTGTGCTTTCCACAGCAAGACAACATTATTCCCCCAGGAGGTAGCCAGCAGTATTATAACGCGGTGGCATCAATTTCACCGGATATCCACGACTTTTACAGACTATTTGAAGTCCCGGGCCTCGGCCACTGCTTCGGGGGCAGAAGCCAGCAACCATCTGACCTCTTCGAGCAATTGCGCCACTGGGTAGAAGATGGCAAGGCGCCCGAGGCGAGTCCGATCAACATAACGGATGTCACGGGCTCTCAAGTGCTGGGTTCTCGTGTCCTATGCCCATACCCCCAAAAACAACGACTCATTCAAGGTTGTACTGATACCGCGGCTGCCAAGTGTTGGGCCTGCACGAGACGACGCTAAACGCCAAAGCGAACTGTCGGCGGTATAGAAATCGCCGGGTCCCGCCGTGGTGATCGACCCCCAGAGATGCAGCATCCTGTTTACATCTGTTTGGTGGTCCGGTGCATCGTGGACCGATATGGACGCGGGACGGTTGGGATTCGTGAGGGGGACATGG
The DNA here is from genome assembly GCA_022578855.1 of Nemania serpens. Lineage (NCBI taxonomy): Eukaryota > Fungi > Ascomycota > Sordariomycetes > Xylariales > Xylariaceae > Nemania > Nemania serpens. Next base: position 48,352 of record MU396796.1, on the reverse strand, counting down.
GTTCGAAGTTCCAGCTGCGAGCTGTGTCGCGGTGCCGACGACGATGGTTAACAAGGGAGGCGAATGCTCGATCTCTTGTGGGTGCCGCTTGTTGGGATGAAAAAGACGTGAATGGGAACATGTACGATGTGTTGAGGGCGAGTAATGTTTGGACTGATCGGGACGTTGCTCCATAGAATCCTCATGATCGATGTCCGATGGCTCGGAGCATTGTTCCATGTCCACGTCGCGAGAGTCGTCGCCGCCGCCCACTTCTGTTACTGCTGGGTCTGTCGGTGTCGTCAAGCGCCTGGCATATATGCTAGTGGTATCTCCAATATGCTTCCACCCAAAGGGACACACCCCCGACGTTTCCTTGGGCCTTGTAGTGCGGTTCGTGGTCTCTTGATTCGTCATCCGTCTCGCGCATCGCTCTCTTGGAGAAAGCAGAACGGGTGGACGGAGAGGGAGTGCTCAACCGAATCCGCATCGTGTCCTCTGCTCTGCCCCGACGACTGCAGTAGCGTACGAATTTCTGAGGCCAGGATTCGACATGCCGGATGCGTGTGGCTTATAGCGAAGGCGAACGTTCGTGTTATCGTTGATGTCGCTGAAATGAAGTATCTTGTAGGAGGTAAGTGCCTACATGTATCTAAGAAGTACATGTAGGTACCAGGTAAGTCATGGAGTCTCCCTTTGTCATCAGGGCTGTTTGGTGGCTGATTACCGTGGCGCAGCAGGCTTTTCGATGGGAGGTCCCTGGGTACTTCCAAAGTAGGTTAGGTAGATTGCCCAGTTTCGTACCTAATTATAGAAACCTATCACCGCGGCATGGTGTACGTGATCCGGGGGTCAGCTGCATCACTTCCGCACCAACAGACTTATTTCCACACAAGCATGTTGCTCGGGTTCTAGGTAATCTACCATGACCTCGAACTTGATAATAGTCCATCTATCATAAATGCATCCCGTACGCGTCGGCCACGAGCAATCCGCCGACGTTGACGGCCGATCATGCTAGTGTTCGCACCAATCTGCACACCAATCTGCACACCAACCTGCGCAGTCATATCTCTTCCGAGGCAGCACGGTAGTCATGACAGACCTAGATTATGAACCGCCAACATCAGTCTGGTTTCTGACACTGTAGCCGGATAGTGAGCTTGCTCGGCATGTCACGAGTCGCTTCTTTCCCGACCTGTCCCGGGAATCTGCTGTGCCATATATCGTAGTTGGGTGGCTGGACCAGGCTCCTCCAAGAAGATGGACAAAAGCGTTGACGCACTAATCAAGGCCAAGCAAGCCGTCTACTCCCGGGTCGCGCTGATCTAGAACCGCCAAGAATCCGGTGCCTCCATGCTCAAGACCGCAACCGGGTTCTTCGGCCGGACGGAAATGAACAAGCACTAGTTCCTAACGACGACCTCGATGCTCTCCCAAAGGAAACCCATAGACTTGTATGCATCATCTCACCGTCCATAGCACGATGCGGGTGGTAGGTTCATTGGGCTATGTAGGTCGAGGTGTACAGGCTTCTATGCTAACCCTGTGACTGTCAAGGCGACGCATAAGTAACCACGTGGCCAACATCTGCCCTCTGAAGAACGAAATTCAAATTGCCGACTTGCTATCACCGCATCCCAATATCGTACCGTTCGTTACCGCGTGGTGCCGCCACGGTTCTTCGCCGCCGCTCTTCCCCTGTGCCCTCTTGACGAATATTATGTGACCATGCCCCTAGCTGCGTATAGCTTCGACGCCTTCTTCGGTCCTCCTTCCTCCTCACTTCGAGATAAGCACGTACGTTCAAGACTTGTCTGCCATGTCACAGAAGACTTGGCTCGCATATCTCCTGCCGTGTAAAGCGGCGCGATATATCGCCAAATAACCTTGCTTGAGTTACCCCCGCCCACCGGAACCGACGAGTTCCCTTGGCGAGCATCGAGTTGCGACTTTGGGACAGCTACTCGCGATCACGCAACTGGAATTGGATCTATTCACACGGTAGCCCCAGAGGTGTGGACCTGGCCTACAACCGAGCACCCAGACCGACACTCTCAATATACAAGTGCTATCGACATGTGGTCATGAGGGTATACGCACCTTTATACTCTCCAACGCCCCACGTTATTGATCGAGACTGAGATAAGATAGCACGGCATGCACTTGTGCATCGTGGACGAGCGCCGCGCAGAAGGGCACATTGACGAAACCGAGAAGGTCCATGCCAAAGGCTGGCTGGCGCTGGAACCTGGTCAGAGACCAACGGCGCTAGCGGTGGGCTTCAAAGACTATCGTCGACGTGACTAGCGACCCAATTGTACAGCCGCAGTAAGCGAGTGCAACCAGAAACCAAAATAACGTATTATATACGAAGTAGGACGCCTGTGCTACACAGCACCAAGTTTAAACCCTGGAATGAAGATATGGGATTGCTAGTGTGGCCACGTCCCAGGGAGCTGACTGCTAATTTAGTATAACCCTGTAACCACGCGGGGATCGTGGTTCCTGGCTTGCATGAATCTTGGGCGGAGTCCCTTGTCGGACAGTGGGCAGCTTTAATTACCCTAGTGATGGATATGGGAAGCTAGAAGGGATTTTTAGTAATCGCTATGCCTGGGGGTTTGGAGGCTCCAATGACCCCGAAACAACAGCGAACTAAGTCTTAGCATCGCATCCAGCTGCTCTACCTCTTCCTCCATGCGGCACAGCACCAATCACAACCAGGTCGATGGCCAGATGAGGCTTGAGCTGAGCATAGCACGCCTTGGCCTATTACAGACGACGTGATTACGTACGGAGGCCCTCCATCAGGATCTGACTTTGTGAGGCTCGGCAGTGTCAGCTTCAACTCGCTTTACCCATACCGTCGGTTGAGTCCGTGAACGCCCCTGAATAGGGAAGATAAAACTACAATAGGGCGTTTTGATTACTGTTGCATCGCGGTAAATGCCGTTCATTGGGGAGAGCATCAGTGTCTATTGGGATACACACGATGGCGTCTATATCTAGGCCCCGGCGCCGTGTCCCCTAATATCTTGTTTTCAAGCTCCATCACCTTCTCTTCCCTTATCGCTCATCGTCTCGAGGCAAACCGGTCGTATTGATTCATCCCTTGAAAATGAAGTTCTCAGGCCTCGCTTACCTCCTCGCCGGCGCCGCGACTGCGGCCCAGGTTCAATGCCGCCCAAGCACTGGGCGTCCCCTGCCGACCACCAAGATCGCCAATATTGAGGTCGTCTACACTCCGCTCGTTCAGGATGCCATCAAGCTCATCAAGGGTTTTATCCCCCTTCAACCCTATCTGTACAACCACCTGATGCGGTCATGGCTGTACGGTGCTGCCGCTTTCAACAACAATGCCACGCTGAAGGCCTCTATTGACCTTGAACTTCACGCCGTTGGCACGCTGTTGCACGACTTAGGATGGGACAGTTAGTACTTCTATTTTAACTGAAACGAGGCTCTCGCTTTCATCATGCTAACCACTCTGCAGTGCGCCCTAACAGCCCATGGCACACTCCGTAAGCGTTATCTCTGACCTTTGCCGTCATCTAAATTAACAGCTTGATCTCTGGGAAGTGTATAATGCTGACCTCTGAACCGCTAAACAGTAACATTCCTTTCGAGGTTGACAGTGCCCTTGGCGCTGTTGACTTTGTCAAGCAGCACAAGTCCGCCAACTGGGACGCCAACCGTCTGGAGAGAATGCACGACGGCATCACCCTTCAGGGCATGACTGCTTACCTGAACGGCAAGAACATCGACACCAACTGGCTCGTGCAGAGCGTAATATTCGAGTTCCCCGGCCCGCGCTCTCCTCTGATCCGTAACGAGGACTACGACAGCATTCTCAAGGAGTTCCCCAACGACACCGTTTTCCGGGGCACCAACGAGACCTTCACCTGGCTTACCATTACCAAGCCCGAAGGCACCCGAGGCACCTTCATCGACTTTTTCGGAGTCTCGTACGTCCCCGGCTATGGCAAGCAGAGCAACGTCGCGTTCGAGCTCATCACCGGGGGTGTCGCGGCCGAGATCGCTCAGTTCCCCAACGCCCCGTGGCACTCTAACCTTTAGATCAATTGATGCGGAATGGGAGGTCGTATTGAATTCACTGTTGATTATAGAGCCGGGCTGTCAAGGATTTTGACGCCGATGTATACATCTTCATTTCTCTTGGAAATATAGCCATGTTGTTTATACATACATATGCGACCTTTGAGTGATCTCGATAATGCACATCCCTATGCCTGTCAATACACTCTTCGTCGTTAAGGTTCGCGATGCTTCAGTATCGCGTAGAGGTATTTTGCCTCCGCTCCTGCAGAGTCATTGCCCCGTAGTTAGCGCCGAGCTCAGGTGGATTACGTGAAAGAGCCAATTTTGTGGATGACGGGATAATTGACACCGGCTACTAGTGAAAATCACATGAGGCTATCATGAGACTAGACCGGGGGCTCTGAGATACTGTAAATGGAGTACCGTGGGAAGTGTACATGAATAGATCTTTGTGGTCTAGACCGCATTACGAGAGATGGGAGTAAGCTGAGTTTATGCCATTTTGCCCTTGAATGTGTCGTTCCGCTAAGCAATTGATGGCGACTTCATAATACGTTCCACCGCTGATGAATCGAGATACTAAAGAATGCTCGTGCCCGGTTGTATGTGTATTCTTGGGATGCCTTCTTGGTTCCGCACAGCTTTTTCTGGGTATCACATGCAGAAAAAGGTTCCATGCCTTTGCGCATGCACTCCACAGTAGCGGCTGACCAGCGTTTCCCAAGTGTGGGCTCGTGGTGTGCCGCTTCACGTTGCTACTAACAATAGGTACAGGTACGAAGTAACAGGCGAGCCTATCTCGGCCCCACAGTGACTTCTGGCCCAGCCGGACCCAGCCGCCCGAACTTTTAAGCATACCAATAATAGGAGCTTCGGTTTGTTCTTCTCCGCATTCAAATGTTCTCTTCCATTGCTTTTCTTCCCTTTGGCGCTAATCTCGGTTACACGTGAACACTCTCCTCCGCCCCTGTTTTTAGGCCTAATTTCTACCTAGATCTATGCCGGTAACGCCATAACTTTTGTATTTCGCTATTTAAGCCTGGCTGGCCATCGAACTCAAAACAATATTCCCTGTAGCATTTGTCAGAATGTTGGCCTAGATGCCAGAGTTGTTGTTCTAGTGTACATTGACATTACTGTGGCGATTCATCCTTTGCTTTCTGACTAACCACCTTACCTAAGAGAGTTAAACAATCTAGCGAGCTAGCTTTAAGGGCGGTCTGTAAGTGCATCGTGTATTCCTGTAGACTCCGCATTGTCGGCAATCTAGCCGCAATGAAGGAGGTGCTTTCGGCTGAAATATATACTCAACCGAATGCTAACCGAAGACCGTTGCCATTACTCAGGAACGACCTTTCGACTGTCGAGAGACGAAACTAAACCTGGTACAGCATGTATCACTCTCTAAAACGGTTTAGTTGCTTTAGCACTTGACTAATTTAACTCTATTCTATTTCTGGCCCCTCGCTGTGTAGTACCTTGCATGTACATTGGGTATGACCTGCGAAGCCAGGGGATTTGATCGGGTTATTCCGCATTAGGCTTCGTCTTGGGAAAGTCGAAAGGTTGTTCCCGAAGAACCAGCGCGACCGAAGATCGCACACAATTGCCCACTTTTTCAACTACATATCTCCACAACGCCGCACTTACTTGCTACACCAACTTAGCAGCAACGGCTTTCTCTACATCTATAGCAGCGGTCCTGATTCTTTTAATTCTCATATTCTCATCAATTGTGGTCACATTTCGAAGAGCAAGATCCTCCAACACATGTATGTTTAATATGGCCGTATCCGGCGGGGTTTCGGCCCTGATAAGTTCGTTTTGTGCTCTTAGCACGAGCTTGTCGGGGCACAGCTCGCAGGATTACTGCATGTGTGCGGCGCGGCCCAGTGGCGCCATCACCATCGCAAGACATCAATCCTGAAGGTCCACGTGTTCGACGCAACGTACCATTCAATTAGGAAATAGTGTGGGCAGAACTTATCTCAAGAACCTCAGCACAGAATACCTAGTCATACGTTTGTCCACTACTTCCTTGGGCTCGCTGCTTAACCTATCTTTAGTAGCATAATCTCACAAACGTTAGATGCATTTGTCAGATGATCTAGATCTGGATCTATTGCTTTGTAGGTCCAACATCTATCGACAACCAGCAAGCCACCTTACCCAGGCCAACCCTGCATCAATTTCTATTCTAGGAAATAGTTGCGGCCGACTCCTCAGATCTTGTTGCATTAGTGTTACACAGAATCCCTGTGGTTGCGACGCTGTCATGCGACACGATGCGATCCGATGCGCCCCAAATCGCATGCTGCTGGGCCGCTCGCTACCGACTTATAGCTTTCTTCATTAGTTACATTGCAATTACTGTAGTTAGAAACAGAAACTTATATTCTAATCCGCTGATTCAACATCATAATGCCCACCTTTCGATCCAGTAAGCGCGACGCCTCCTAGTGTTCGCCCCAGTCCCGATACCCTGGCTCGCGCAAGCGCGTAAGCACATGCATGTAAGTAATTCATACTCTTCATGGGTCGCTCCGGCGCAATCACCAACATGTAGATATCCTAGAGCCTGCCTCGATCATCTGACAAATGTATCTTGGTTCTATCGGATAATGCCGTTGAGGATATTACTGTGGGGATAGCCAGTAAAGTCTATTTACCCAGCGGCGCGTGTCGGGATACCTAGCTCAGACGAGCTGTCTCACGAGTTATCTTATAAACTCTTTATTTTATTGACAGTTTTAGTGGCGTGAGCCGACAGACGCTAGGTACATTAGTAGGTATGTATCTGCGTTCGACGCCGTGGTTGTGCAGTTAGCTTTGCAGCTGGCAGTTTTTTCCGGCGATGTTTTGAAGTGTTAGCCTCATTTCCTTGCGGATCATGTAAGAGGGGTAGTGTAGCTTACTTTCAAGTTGGTATGGGGAGTAATTGGCCTGCATAGTTATAACCCTGTCTAATATTTTAGTGATCACTTAGCAGCTCGACTTCTTTAAGGGCTGGTGTCCTACGCAGGCTGTCGAAGCAATCGACACGCCCTAATTCTTTTCTCGATAGCGATTCTTAGGGATCGTTTTCCCCTTTGCCATGAGGCTTGTTTGATTATACAATTTTCCTACAATGACGGCAGCTCCGTTTGTGGCCCTTTGGGTCTCTTTGATGAACCTGTCTCCGGTTGCCTTCAACATCGCGATGATGGTATTAATTCCTCTCGCTATTACTATCATCAAATATGTCGTTGACGTGTTGTTGTTTCATTATCACCACACGGCTTCTACAGATGCTAAGGCTCAGTTGCCGCCAAAATTCCCCTCTTTCCTTCCCTTTCTCGGTGGTATCTTCCAGCTCGCCCTTAGCCACAAAGCCCTCACGGAGCAAGTCTCGTAGGTTAACTATGAACAGTCCGAAAGAAAACTATATTCGGGATTCTAATGTGTCTTGACGTCTAGATGGTATCGGGGCAAATTGACGTCGAACAGAATAGTTGTCATGGGTTTTACATACTATGTCTTCCAAGACCGCGAGACTATTATAAAGCTGTTCAAGCAGAAGGCCCTAGCCAGTGCGATCGACATGTACGAGTACAGCAACACTAACATTCTTGGATGCTCTAAAGAGTCATCACAAGTCTACCGAGCCGATACCTCGGGGCCGTTTCCGCAAGCACACCCGAAGAGCAACGTCCTACCTCACAATCGGGTTGACTCTATTACCCACGCTCTTGCCTTTCGTGGGTTTACCGGGCCAGGAATGCAGCCTGCCACCAGACGGTTCGCAAGGGATGTACCTTTGAGACTCGTAGCTCTAGGCATATCTGAAGAGTGGAAAGAAATTCCCGACTTCGCTCAATTTTTCAGGGACAGCATTGGACCCTCGTCTATTCAATGCATTTTTGGTCCTACGTTGCTGCGCATGCACCCAACGTTTGTCGAAAATATTTTCAAGTTCGACAAGATCATGCCACAGTTCACTCCGGGGTTCCCGAAGTTTATGTTGCCGGAGCAGCACCGTTTTAGAGATTCGATCGCCGAGCAGTTAAAAAGCTGGTACCAGTACGCGAGGCAACACTTTGACCCGTCAATGATTGACGCCGACGGCGATGGAGACCCAATCTGGGGATCGGCTATGATTCGAAACCGCCAAGAGCATCTTTTAAAGGCGGACAAACATGACGACGACGTTCTCGCTCACCTTGATCTTGGGCTGGCCTGGGCGTGAGTTTTGCTTCTTGGTGCTCCTATCATATGAAAGCTGGCTAACGCGTGATTTGCTAGTACCATAGGTAATCTGGTCATCTCGTGCATGTTCGGGGCATACCACATCTTGCAGGACAAGACTCTACTAAAACGTGTGCGTCATGAGCTCCAAGAGTACCTAGGTGAACGGACCGTTCATGAGGTGGACCCGCACCAGCTTGGGAGAGATATACCAATACTCGCCTCCGTTTACGCAGAGACGATGCGCCTTCACATCAAGATCTATTCGGCATACAGCTCACCACACGAGGATGTCAATCTGGGCAAATACACCCTCCCCAAGGGCGCCCTTGCGTTGGTAAACTCATGGCCATCTCACATGGACAAGTCGTTCTGGAACACCAAGAATGGCAAATACCCCGTCGAGACGTTCTGGCCCGACCGTTTCATCGTTGACCCGGCAGATCCGGAGAGCGGACCGATCAACCCGGAATACCGCAGGTTGCTCAACATTAACGAGAAGAAGCGGGATGATATGAAGCCGTACTTCTCCTTGGATGGGTGTGAGGGTGCCTGGGTTCCATATGGCGGTAAGATATTCATCGTCTCCTTTTGCACCATCTTAGTATACATTTCTGACTCTGATTTTATTTATCACTCAGGTGGCTTCTCTATGTGTCCTGGCCGTTTCATCGCAAAGGCCTTTATGATATTTTCAGCGACTCTTTTCGCTAGCGAGTACGAGGTTGAATTTCATGAAGAAACGCTTGAGATTTCCGACTATAGATATGGGATGGGTGTAGATGACGTAGCTAAGCCTATTCCCTTCCGCATTAGGAAGAGGGCTGGTTTGGTTTAAGGTAGCGTCATTCGGATTTATAGATATATAGATAGATACCTCATTGCATTCTAGATACCACTCTTGTTGCTTATAAATTTCATTTACATAAAATGGCAGCGACCATGAGCTTGAACATTGGCGGATGCGGCCTCATATCGTTGGTTTCCCGCTCGTGGAGTTGCTTGACATGGTGGGCGGCTTCCGTTGACGTTAAACAGAACGCATTTCAATACCAATGGCGACGAGAGCAGCCACGAGAATGTCAAGAAAGTCCCCTCACGATCTTATAGGTTGATATCGCGGTCCCATATAAGTAGCTGCAGACAATCAAATGTCCGACTTAATAACGTTTTGCTTTTGGTAGTGTACTGGTTTAGTTCTGTAGTCCTATTCCGTGATAATTGAAGTTTAGATGTCGATACTCTCATCTGGTAGAGATCTCGAGAGACAGTCTTGACTGATAACTTACAGATTGGGAGCGCTTATATCTACTACCAACGAAGACCGCTGGAACGCGGTTCACTGTCGCGCTTGTGTACGAATTTGTAAACTATTCCCTTTGGTCCTGTCGTTGGTCCGTAGCAATACTCATTTATTTTAATGAATTCTTTTTAGACTTTGAATTTCCGGATGTCAAGAACTGAGAGAAGAACAACGCTCCCCCCGCACTGGATTGCAGTTTCAAAAGTACGTCCTTGCTGTACTTAACTGTCGAAGTCTAGTATTGCTCTCCGCCGGGGCTATCGCAATATAACCCACATCCTCGTTAGGTTGTACATCGCCCAGACGCACAATGAGTTTTCGTAATCGAACTGCCTTAGCTGATGAATCTTCCATCGAGGAGGCCTGACAATCATGTACGTGGGGATTCTCTCGAAGGATGGTGCTAAACCGATCCAGGACGTCAGGCCCCATGCGCTTTATCGACAAAATAGCCGAAGCAACACCGCAGGAGAAAATGGTGATTGATGAGATAACCAGAATTGCGAGCCAAGCGTAGTTACATTTGATAACGTTCACCCGCGTCTCGGCTGTCCCTATTGTGGAGTCGGTATTATATGTGTTTAGAATGCCGTATTGATTATCACTGGGGTGTAGCGTGAAGTTGCCGGTAATAGCGAACGGTGCGACGCTGTCGAGCCAATAAGTGTTCATGAGCTGGCTCATACGCTGCGAGAAAAGCGCAATGCCGACATCTGGGAGCCGGGGTGATTCTGTGAACGTGAACGGATTGTTGGGGTCTGCGAGATATCCTTCTATCCCACTCGTGGTACACACAGATGTGTCGCAAGCAAGGGAAGCGTCGGTAGCAGTAACAAAGCTAGAGAAGAAATGCTGGTAGTGTTCTACATCCTGACCAAGCCCTCCGCTCAAGACAGAAGCGATTTCGAGAGGAGCGAAGGGGACAGCACGATGTATTGCCGGGTTGGCGGAAGGCTGCACCGCTAGGGAGCGGCAGTTCATACCGTCACACTCAACCCGCACATCGACATAACGCATAGTCACATTGCAGGTGGCAGTAGTCAAGAGGCCGGGCCCTTCCGTGAAGGTGTCGGCTAGCGAATAAAATATAAACCCGAACAAATCAAGCGGACCCGCAGGCTTAGGATCAACTGCGAAATTGGCATCACTATTAGCTTTGGGTGCCAATGTAGTAAAGTTGTATCGAGTAAAGGGGGTAGAGGAAGTATCATAATGTATATCTTGTCCTGACACTTCGCATTGTGTTTTCATGTAAGCAGTATTGAAGTTGAATCGAGAGATTGTGGACTTCTCGAGCCCATAGACAGGCAGCCCCGTCAAGGAACTCCACGTAGTTTCTTCTCCCGAGAGACCCGAGAGAACAGGTCTCCAATTTGAGCTATTCGCAGGATCAGAGAGCGTAAGGGCCTCATAAATGGGGATCTTGATGTTGCCATGTAGATCTTGATAGGAAGCTTTCGTTGCCGCGCTACTGAAAAGAGATCCCATGAATGCCGCGTTGACAGGGGCGAGGAAGCTGCTGGTGGTAGAGCCGGGGCCGCCGTTGGTGAATGGTGATACAAAAGCAACATATGTAAAATTACGAGGGACCGTTGTAGACAGCACTCCTGCGGTAATGACTCGTAGCGAGGCTTGCCCCCCAAGGGGTGATAGGGACCACATCACGACGAGTATCACGGTAAGGGCATTGAACGTCCGCAAAGTAAATGGAGCCGTCACGGCGTTAAAGACCGACCGGCAATAGAGGAGGTACTCCAGCGTCATGACGGCGGCGCCCTCTTCAAGTTTATATGCGGCCACCCTGTGAAGAAACCGTCCGGCAACGGCGGCAAACACAACGGGGAATATTGTAGGGCCCTATTTTGGCGTTGATAACTTATTCTCAAAAGAAGAGATATACGAATGACTTACAAGCTGAGAAGCCTTGATGAGTGATGGTGCAGGCTCCTGATCGATCGGGTGATCACGAAAGGCGTACACAAGCCATGCAAAGATAAAAAAGTAAAGGGCAGTGGCGGGAATTAACACATCCACCAGGGTCCCGAACAAGTTTGCTCGGGATAAGGCCCTCCTAGCAGTATGATACTGGCCTTGGTAGAGGCTATCAACCTGGGATATTTCGGTCTCGGCCGGTTCACCGCGTTTCGACTCTGACATGATGTGTTGATTTATGGCGGCCGATATTGGGTCGCCGCGTACGGACGGGTTGGCCATGTTTTAAAAATATTGTACTAGATGCACGAGAGTGAGAAGCATCAACACCAGCTTGACCTACGGTTATGAACTGATTTTAACATGAAAGGAAAGAAAATAATGTCTGCCTGCAAGATTGGAGATTGAAGTTTTGTACCCCGCGTTGCCATGCTAGCCCCTTTTGCCGAATTGAATACAACGCATTATATTCGGTTCCGAAACGGAATGTAACCTCACTAAACTAACCTTCATGTCTGCAGTATTCTTGTGTACTTAAGGTATAGGTTCAATCTCGAGAGGTTTAGAAAAGTGTTGGGGAATAAGGTGACACTACCTGTGTATTATATTATGGTCGACCTCTCAGTACCTAGTTCAAGACGGCTACACCCCGGCCACTAGCAGCTCGCGCTACGGTCCTATTCGCTAACTCCTAACCTACTACTATATATAGCGTTACTAAAAGTTAGTGTCAAAAGATAGATCACCGCCCGGACGGCTGACCAATCGACTTAAGTAAAGCAGTATACTATTTATGCTAACAGTTGGTAGAGGTTGCCCATCGTCCAGGCTTATTAAGGTGGGCGAGCTATAGAGTTCGTCTAGTCTACAGTGCGCATGACCATCTCGGGCTGTATCGATGCTCTCAGTCTGTTCCTTAGATAGGGGCCGGTCCGCCCAGTAGTGATTCCGCGGCTTACCTAACCCACAGAGTGGCAGATACTCTGTGTTGAGCGACGTCAAGATGTCCTGCCTCCTGCTCGTGCAAATCGCGAAAAAGGGCTCCGGGTCCACCATGCTGGCAGTGCTCATTCCTCGGCCATGCATGCTGTTCATCCGATTGATAAAAATGCCAGCATAGAGCCATAACATTCCATGTGAGGCGCGCATTTGCAACAGGGGCGAGCAGAGCTGCCGCAGGTCGCGTCCGGTATATGGCTGTCCGTCAGCCTTCCGAATGCCTATCTTGTCGATGAACGAACGCGGATGGGATGCGACTATAGTCGCTATACACGCCATGACCCGGCGAGTCGTGTCGTCTAGCCGGGTGTTAGACGCGCTCATCACCAACCAGGCGACCTCCCAGTCCAGTTTTTTACGTCAGGTAAGGTGCAACATCGACCTTCTAAAGTTGGAGAATAATGTAGATGATACGGGACAGAACTCCAACACGAGATTGGTGTACAGCTGTCAAAGTATAGAATATGGTTAACACGGACGCTTTGCTATTCGCAGTTGCTTGTGTTGCAGTACTGTGATAGCACGTAGTCTAATGTATCACGCGAAGAACAATGTCGAGAGCACTTCGGAGTCAATTGGGAGTTCTAGACACTAAAGTCCTAAAAGGACCTTCCTAAGCTAGGATATATTGAAGCAAGGTGAGCCGCTATGTACAGACACGCCGGAAACTTGACGCATGTCATATGTCCCAGCAGTTGGGATTTACCTACGCCACTGTGGTCTCTTCTGTCCTCTCCAGCCGCCTCTTGAAGTCTCTCTTCCTGACCAGCCAGAGATTCGTCAAAGGGTTTTCGCTGGGTGCTAGGGACGGCTACGCATATGGGTTACTGTCAAACAGTATGAGAGATTTCGCCTTCGGGGTCTTTTGGCGAGCGAGATTGGCCGAGTGCTGGGTGGCCAGGAACCGATAGACCTGCAGAATTCGAACTTGCGCGGTTTCCCATCGCGGCTCATATGTATACTAAGTTATTCCCACCTCGTGACAGAGTGCCTTCTATCAGGTAGAAAGTGATGTAAAAGAGCTCTATTGCCAAAGTACCTAAGTACCAAAGACGACTGCACACAGCAATCACGGCCATCTATGCACCTAGTCAACAACCACCTTTCCCTTCCCTCTCTCGCTCTCTCTCTCTCTCTCTCTCTCTCTCTCTCTCTCTCTCTCTCTCTCTCTCTCTCCCTCTCTCTGTCTCTCCTACAACCTCGTCTCAACCTTCGCAACACTGCAACCACAACCGCAACCGCAACCGCAACCGCAACCGCAACCACAACCGCAACCGCAACCACAACTGCAACCGCAACCACAACCGCAACCGCAACCACAATCATTCCCCTTTGTATAAACAAAGCTGATAATATCATCAGATATGAATCAGCAGAATAACAACCAAGATGGAGGTCAAGGCAGCGGCCAGCAGGCGCCGGCAGGATCAGGTGGTCCGCCGGTTGACCTTAGTCTGCTGAGCATAGCTGAGAGAATTGCGCTCCTTCAATCTGGCCACGCACCTGGACTGGGCCGGTTTCGCATCCTGCCGCCGAGTGAGGTCTATGTACCTCACGAGGGGGGGCACCCCGTAGGCATGATTGACAGGCGCAATCCCATGAACAGTGGGAACATTATATCATATACATCCCGTACTGGGGTCTACGCCCGGGCCGACCACACCCTTGAAGCTGGCATGAAATTCGTGCAGGTATTCAATGCGATTGATCAGCCACCGCCCGGCAGTAGAATTGAATATACGGCACGTATAATACCAAACTCAGTCCTAGCTAGGCAGCATGAGATGGATGCCCGTCTTCACCACCCCGGTTACCGAGCCCGCCATAGTGAAGGCCGAGGCAGAAGTGGTAACATGACGCGTCGCGACCACCGTGACATCCGTCGAGCGCGTGACGCCCATGGAGCCCGTGATGCCCATGGTAGTGTCCGTGGAGCCCGTGATACTCATAGCGGTGTCCGTGGTCGCGGCGGCCGTGGTGGTGGTGGTGGTGGCAGCCGACACGGCCGCCGCCGCTACCGTGATCATGGCCACGGCGATCATGACCGTCGACCTGAAGCGCCTCTGGAAAACAATGAGGGTGCGCAGGATAGTCGCTCTGCCGAGTTAGCGAAGCTCAACGAGGAGCTCGATAATTACTTTCGCAATCCCGTGGGAGATACCGACGATGACGTCGAAATTGAAGAAGACGAATTTATGGCTGACAGGTAATAGAGCACCCCCTAAACTTGTTCTAGTCATCTATGACGAACGATCAAGGACAGTCTTCGTTTTGCTATTGCTAGTATTTACGTGCGACCGCCGGCCGACCCAAGTGTGGTCCTATCGGCCACTCCAATAAAAGTTCTGTTTCCCACAAGTGCCTTTTCGACTAATCCTGATCGTGCAAGAATAGTGTCCCCGTTTTGTAAAGCTGTATGTCAAACTGGAAATAAGGTAGTAGGTAAATCGTTGTAGGTAGAGTAAGTAAACCTTAGTAGCCGAAGGATTATTAACGTCGCGGTCGATGAATAAGACATGAATCTGAAAGAGAACAGGTAGTCTTTTGATATAATATCATCTGCATTGCCAACGCACGATATTGCAAAGGCTGAACGGATAGTTGCAAATTAATCCCGAGCATCACTGAGAGAACATTGGCCTTTGCGTAAAGCAATTGGCGAATGTTTCGACATGCATAGGGGTCGGCTACGGAAATTTGTCACTACTAGCTACTATAATGCCTAACTTAGCTATATAGAGAGTCGGAAACCATTACCATTGGGTGTAAGGTGATTGTGGCATTCTGAGTACGACGTTCAGCAATACATCCTGGGATGGGCAACAGGAATCGCACCAAGCACGGCAAATCTCTTTCGACGCCGCGAGTGTAATCTAGTCTTCCGTATCAAGTAGACAAGCAGCTAGCCAACCAACTCTTAAACCTAGTTCTGCATGCGAATCGCCAGTCTTAACAGCAGCTGAGGCGGCTTATTCGAGCCGCTCAGAGAGCCAATCGCGTACCGATGGAAGGGCCAGCGAGATGACAGGGACAGGAGTTGCAGAGTCGAATCGCGGGCGGGAATTGCAGACGGTGGTTGCAGACAATAGTTGCAGATAGTGATCGTAGACAGTGGTCGTGGATAGTGATCCGTAGAAGTTGTAGATGAGGATCACAGAATCGACTCGTAGGTAACAGACTGCGGGATCGCATAATTGCATAATTGAATCGCCAGATAGTGTCACGGACAAGAGTCGCAGGGCTAAATCGCAGTCGCAGGCAGTGATTGCAGGTCTGAATTGTTAACAGGAGTTGCAGAATTCAACCCGGGATTGAACCCGGAGCAGGAGATAGGAGATACATGTCAGGAAAATCTTATCATTTAAGGTTGAACTACCTAAGTATATTAGGTACTTAGATAGAACAGGATAGATAGCGGACAAGAACTGTCAGATAGAGTGTAGCGCTGCAGAGTTAAGATATTCGTTAATGAACACAAGCTATATAGGTAGGAGGCATTTATGTGATATGTTTCGCTTAGAAATTATACTTTCTGCTTCTACCTCCGAGAGATATCATAATGAGACATATAGGCAGCAGAAAGTCAACTTCTACAGTATTAAAAGGACACAGAAAGTCATTAGGCATAATAGAAAGTGAGTGTATAGCAGCACAGAAAGTCATTAGGTATAATAGGAGGTAGGTATATAAATAGCACAGAAAGTTGCTTAGCTAAAAGAAAATACCTCTTATATATAAGTAAGTACCTAGGTATTTAGTATATAGGCAGCACAGAAAGTCAAACTCTACGTTATTATAAAGGCACAGAAAGTTGCTTAATAAAAGGAGATACCAAGTAAATACTTAGACTTTCTATATCCCTTGCTATGAACTATGTTACAACACAGAAAGCCTACCTTGCTACTAGTTTCTGGATATAGAAAGCCTGTAGAGAACTTACTTACTGGTTTACTCGCAAATTGAAGTTTTAATGGTTTATGCACCTATGTCTCTTCTAACTCAGCAGTTAATGTATAGTACATTGCTTGGGGTTAGCAGACTTAGTAGATAAGCATGGTAACAAAGAACACAGAATTCAATTAACTGCTAAGCTGCAAGATAAAATATGGTCAGGGAGACAAAGAAGGGAACCGAGGACTAAATCGAAACAGAGAGTATTCGAAGGCAGCTATATTCGTAGAGACTATCTGGTGCATGAGTGGTAAAATCGCTACATTGAGAGCCCTGGTTAAGGGTAGGCTACCTAATCTACTCCTCGTCACGAAGGCTACAAGTGCGTGAGAGTTCTCTCAGGACATCAGCGGCATTGAATGCGAGCGCTGTCTCAAAATTGCCAGTTCCCAGCGCTGTACCTTTCGTAATCAAGGCAGCTTCGGGTTGGTTGAAGGAATGAGCTGTTGATTCACATCCCCAAGGCCCAACAGTTTTGCAATCCCCTAGGTTGAGAACTTTGGGCTTCTCGTTCTCTAGGTCTTCCTCATACATCCGCTCCAGGTCGCCCGGGAGCTTACCAATAGTAGGGTATACCGCTGAGGGGTTGTCGGGGGTATTGTTACTGTCCTTGTGGCTGCTAGCGAGTTGTGATCGCCATTATTGGACATGGGGTTGCCTAGCCCATCGTCGTCGAATGCTCGGATAACCCTCGCCAGATCAGCGGTCAGCACAGCGTACTCTGGAAAGACCTCCCCGGGCGCTTGCGTCGTCGGTTGCTCGGAACGTGCCGAGTTGTTCAGTATCTCGATTGCGCACATGACGTCGGATTCCAGAGGAAGAAAGCACCCCGCACTCTCCCATTCCTTTCGAACGTCCGCGTGCAGGTCCCGCAACGGCCTGTCGCTGTTCTCGCGATTTTCACGAGAGCTCAGGTCGTCAAAGAACCTGTTGCCGGTGCGATGGTCATCAAGAGGCACCCGCCTCCGATTGTTGATGCGGTCCACTAACGGGGAGCGAATAAGGAGCGCCAATGGTCTCATGTTGGCGCGGCATCGGGAACCAACGCCAGAATGGTCAGGTTCTCGCAGAAGCTTGAAGACCATCGCGGGTCAGGCTTCATGACTCCGCCCCCGATGTTCACCTCGGTGCCATACCTGAGATGAGCCTTGGCGACAATTATGTGGCTTGGGAAACAATCGCGCAGGCGGGGGATGTTCTTCCACATGGACCAGTAGCTGGCATATGTTTGCTCATTGCTGCATGTTGATCCCATGCTCATGTATATATACAGTTGTCCTTCAACCTTGAGCTTGGAATAACTTAACTAACTCGATCCTCTAATATAGTTATAGATAACTTATTCATTTATAAATAATAGCTATAAGGGCGTTAATGCCTTAAGTATAAGAAAGAATAACGGTAAGTACCTACCTAAGGTAGCGCAGATTGTGTATACTGGCTGGGAAAATTGTCGAGGGATAGTTGGGATAAGCCGCAGTATGCGCTGCGTGTTCGTAGGATTCAAACGCCTTATAGTGCCCGAGGCATACAATTCAATCGCGGAACACAATTGTAGGAGGAGAAGTAAAAATACCTACCACGGGTTAGTACCTCGGACAGGACCTGCGCTTTCGGGAAATTTACCTAGCGTGCCAAGTACCCATATGGAGAAGAGGCCCGCAACCACGTGGGAAAAGATCTAATTAAAGACCTACTCACCCAACCCACCCACTAGCCTACATTCAGCACCTTACTACCATGCAATCTTATTGACATACCAGTACAATTCATGTGCGATTGTCCAAATTCTCCACCTGCGCGCACACATTACAAGCCCTCGATTCAAACCCTCAATTGAAACATCCAGATTACCTTACGATGTCCTCTCCAGTTCAAGATATTGCCTCCGAGGTGGAGCAACTTCTCGACGATCTCCCGCAAGGATGGTTGGCCGACGCTACCCAACTCGAGGAAGACTTGAAACGGCAGACGGAGATGATGGAACAGAAAACCGCCACACTCCGTGCCCGCAAAGATAAGATGAACAACATGGCCGACAAGCGCAGACGATGCAACTTGAAGAACAAGTAGCCAATTCGGTCGATAAAGACGGATCGCGAAAGATGTTAGAGCCGCATATGCAAGCCCGATTTGACAATATCCTCCATTGGCTCGTCTCCATGCAAGCAGACGAAGCCCTGCATCGACTGCGAAACATAACCCCAGCTCACAGAACCGCCATTATGAACGCTGAGCTCGATAATGCCAAGAAGGAATTCGAGGCCTTGAAGGGCGAAGTTTCGAAGACTAAGCTCGAGATCAATTCGCTGTCTGCGAAAAAACGAGAAAGCGACCCAAGACCTAGAACTCAGGTTGGACGAGGTCAACCGTCTTCGGGAGGCAGGCACCGAACTCGAGGATACCTTGACGCGCAGAAATGCCACGGTCAGGCGGCTCAACAAGGAGCTAGATGAGGAAGAAAAGCACCGCGAAGAGACGGAGGGACGATGTCGTGACGCCGAGTCTGAGAATCAAGAATTCGAAGATCAACTTAGGCATAAGCCGAATAAGCTAGGACGCTTGAGCAATGAATCCGCCGAAAAAGATACTGGTCTCTTGCAGAAGCATACCGAGCTCGAACGCTTGTGCCAGGAGGCTGTTAACAACCATGAAGCTGCCAACAAAGATGCCGATCTCTCGCAGAAGACTGCCGAGCTCAAACGGGTAAAGGACGAGTCCTCGCGCAAAGATGCCGACCTCGCACGTGGTAAGACCCCCTCGGAGCAGAACCAGGCCGACTTGAGGCAGAGAGACAACAGCCTAGCTCTGCTGTTGATGGGCGGTAGATATAGCGAACAGAACCCCAGCTCTTGGTCGCCTCTAGTCGAATGTGCACAGTCTCCGGCGGCCCCTGCGCTCCCATCCGCCATTGACCAGCGTCGGTGGTGGGCCGCGGCACCGCCATGGGAGCAACAGATTACCCCCACTACCCATAGGCAGCCGATTGGAGTACTCGAGGCAATAGGGGTCCTCTATGGCGAAGCCGTCGCGAGTCGCTGGACTTATCACGGCTGCGTCGCGCTCCAAGTCATCATCCGCTACCTAGAGGTGACCGAGGTGGCGCCGATAGGGATGATCTTGGAGACACTTCGCCGCTTACTAGCTAGCATAGCGCAGGGCGACAGCGACGTTGACATGATATCTGGGTTTCACTTTGGGACATCGCAGGTCATTGGTCTCATACAACTGAGGTGGCCGGAGACAGGAGGACTCGCTGACATCGAAGGCCGATGTCAGCAAAAAATGCTCAGCCAATCGCCACCCGACTTACAACTGATATATGACCTTGTCGCAGGTGCTAAATGTGGTAGCCAGGTCAAGGCAGCCTTTATGAATGACGACCAAGCCCGGGAAACATCACCCATGCTCTTGGACATCCCTCACAAGTGCTGTCCAGCTCAGCAGACGCTGTTGGTAGCCCCTCCCACTCCTACCTCGCCTACCTGGGCGCTCGAGTGGCTCCATCACGAGATATGGCTGGTGGACAAGACGAGGGGAGACTTTGCCGACATCGACAACTATCGACTACCTAGACTCGATGGTGAGGATTTCATGGTCCCCTCTCTGACAGGACAGGATCTCGACTTCATCTTCAAGCACCTACCTCTGTAGCTAGCGACAACTTTGCGTGTATATAGTGCTTAATTACTAATGCTATTCCTTGCTAATTCACTTACTGTCCGGTTTCCCTGTGTTCATACCGTGCTTTCCCCTCGTCTACACTGCGAAAGTAGCAGAGTTACACAATAGAAGTAGTTCTCGCGCCCCTTCCCGTTGGTGCTTCTCATCACTTCTCGCGAATGGGGGTTTCCCGGCTAATACACAAGCAGGCTTTCGAAATATCGTAGCGCTCTCCAACTTGAGGTAGCTCTTTCAACCCGGCGTTAACTAGACCGCAGAAAAGTTGGAACGGTTCTCGGAGAAGTAGCCTAATCTCCAATGTGTTATCCGCAATGCCAGGTTTGACGAGGTAGAGATCTTATCTAATGCACTGATAAGGATTGATAGGACTGATAAGATGGAGACCCCTTATCAGTCCGTATCAATCAATCTGTCAATCAATCTGTCAAGGTGCTTCTTCAATGTCGGGCATTCGTGGTAGCGTGACTACACATCATCCGACCATCACTTAGCGTATTCTGGCCCAATAAGGAAAGGTGGAGTAGGTGCCTGTTTATTAAACGGTCGCTAGATTTAATTGGTACATGCCACATAAACACTGCCATACTTTTGCTATAGGCTCTACTATACCTATATTATAGTGCTATACGTATTATTAAAAAGAAGTACTCCTAAGTAAAAAAAGTACTATAGCATATATAGCTTTATAATTATTTACTGCGACAGTATTTACTAGCATAATTTTTTACTTAGGAGTACTCCTTTTTAATAATATGTATAGCACTATAATATAGGTATAGTAGAGCTTATAGCAAAGGTATGGCAGTATTTATGTGGTATGTACCAATTGAATCTAACGACCGTCTATTTATGCTACCCTTCCTAATTTGGTTAGGACACGCTAAGTGATGGTCAGTTGATCTACAACCACGTGGTAGCGTGGTGGTGGTAGCCAACCCTCCCCTACAGTCGTATTTTTCTTTCCCCGTCCCTATCCCGGCACGCCCTATTTGAGCAATCATTTTCCCCGAAAACATATCAATGGTTTCCAGACCGCCGCCCATCAACCGCATGTGACCATGCGCACAGCGCGCTCCATAGAGATCTGACTCGATCATTCAAACGATCCTACAGTGCCACCGGCGCACCGAGGCAAGATGGAGTTCTCGACATGACAGTAAACCTATCATCCAGACGTGTTCCGAATCAATTCGAATATATATGATGGAAGGGAGCTCCAAATCCCGGGAACCTAGGATACATTAGCCGGCGGCGAGTCGCTTCCTGTATCGTCAAGATGTTCCTGGCTGGGATGGGAATATCGTACATGCTCCGGCGCAAGACTACTACAACATCATTCAAGATACGGAATGTCAGAGTATCAGCTATTACCTCTTCGGCAGTATATCATGGAGAACTCGGCGAAGACGGTGTGCTTTTACCGCAAGGCTCTGTGATGTGATTCGAATAGCAGAAAAGAGCATATTCTGAACACTGGGCCCTTATCCTGTTTCATTTCTCCGGCTTGGATCGTCGGGGATTCGCTAATATGTCGCCAGTGCTTCATAGACCAAGTGACTACTGCCGTACTTATCATGGTCGAAAAACGTAGAACTAGCTAAGTAGGGAAGCATTGCACAAGAAAGACCAATGAGGCTGCTCAACAGTTAGAATCTGAAGACTACCCAATCCATTTGAATGTCGTTTCCGCTCCAATACTTAAACAGTAGAATAACGAGGGCTGCTTCTCAGCTACATAGGCGCAATCCCAAGTAGTACTTACTAAGATCTTGCTCAGATAACAGGTTGTAATTGATAATTTACTCAAAAGTCGGCCTGGTAGCACCCTCTCTTCAGGCATCACTTCTTTCCCGTACAACGGTGCAGTCGTCGTAATAACCCCTTCTTTGCCCGTGTATTGCCCAAACAGTACGCAGGTGCGGTTTTCATCTGAAATGTCTTCACCACCTCCAGGCTGACACACACTTCCATCACACTTCCGACTACTCATTCTTATGCCCGAACATACCGCAGCTCGTCTCAACGCCGTCATAATGCCCGCTCTACAGCCCACGTCAAAGGCGACAGGCGGATCCCAATCCTTGAGGCCTCCACTACACGCTCCTATCGCAGAGGTTTCTACGACCCGTCGTACACAGAAACACAAAGTAGCTGAGTCGTCTGTGTCCCCAAGCGTACAGAGCTCAATCCCTGGCTATCACAATCTAACCAAGTTCAACTGATAGTGCTCCAAAGAAAGCGGCGTATAGTCGCCATACCGGCTAGCACATCAGATGCCACTACACCACGAAACGGGCCGAAATTTCCCTCGCAACCCCTCAGACAGATCTATCACCACCCACAGGATCAAGGAACAGCCCCATCAGGAAGTCGTGAAACTCACAAAATCATTACAACACGTTTAGCACTGAGAAGCCTAGAACCTGCCCGCCTAGCTAGCTGACATGAGCGGCGGGTGCTGCTACTTCTGCTACAATTACAACATCACGAGAAGAAAAAAAACAGAGAAAGGGAAGAACCTTGAGCTTCCAACCTCGAAGCTATCAACCCTTTCTCTCTCATCACCAAAAGAAAAGAAAAAAAAAACAGAAAAACAAAGAATCAGCCTCCTCTCAAAGCTGTCGTTGCTTTCTCTCTCATCGCCAAAAGAAAAAGAAAAAACAGAAAACGAAGAATCTTGAGCCTCCTACCTCGAATTTGTCGCCCTTTTCTTTTCTCCTCACCTCTCTCCATCACCTATACATATACGCACGCGTATACTGAAGTAAGGCGATTAGCAAGCTACCTAGTAGCTTAGCCAGAGACTAGGACATACTTGATTTCCGCATCGTTTTTGTATATTTATATTTAGCTATCCACTCTCATTACTAACTCCCCTCTACGCCTAACCAATCAACCAACTCCTTCATCTTGCTGTGTACTGCCATTGACACAGTCGACAAGTCTGTTATTGCGCATCTTCTTCATCCTGTCGTCTCGCTAGTGAGTTGATTAACTAGTCTACCCATCACTGCATCGTCTCTTCTTCGTCAGTCTCATCGCATGGATTTGCCAACTTCAGTCTTGTCACATGGGCAATTTCAGCTACCTAATCACATGGATTTCCCAACTTTAGTCTTGCCCCCATCGGTTGACGCATCTTTTATCGTTCCACATGGGCAATTTCAGCAAGGCTATCACATGAATCTCCCAACTTCGGCGTTGCCTACCTCGGTTGCATAGCCTAGCATCATTTCAGAAAGGTGTGCCAAGTTATCAGCCAAAGTATACAAGATGAAGACTACTAATACGGTGCGTTGGACCAGCCGTGCCATAGAACTTGAGGTCCAGATCGCAGTTGCTCTACTAAAGGATCGCATTCGGGCTAAAGAAGCTATGCTTCTGTCACAAAAACGACGCGCCGTTACTGTGCTGTACAGTAACGGCTCCTATATCCGCGACAGCTTCGCTGGCTTGCCCTGTCTG
Organism: Nemania serpens; assembly: GCA_022578855.1. Taxonomy (NCBI): domain Eukaryota; kingdom Fungi; phylum Ascomycota; class Sordariomycetes; order Xylariales; family Xylariaceae; genus Nemania; species Nemania serpens. Next base: position 24,753 of record MU396796.1, on the reverse strand, counting down.
TATCTTCTGGGACATCTAGTTTGTCTCCTCCTGCTGGAATCTCTGTCCCTTCTGCCTCCAACGCCAGTCATGTCCAGCCATCCTTCGCTTGTTCTCCTTACCTACGACCAGCAATAGAGTCTATTGTACAGTCTATCAAGCAAATAGAGGCAAATCCGGCTTCAGCAGTTGCCTTTTACACAAGAGATACCTTGATCAAGTCATTGGCAGCATTTGGAATCTGTTAGCCTCTACCAGTCACCAAACCCGCTGTTCCTGATCCTGATCCTGTACATTCTCCTGGACCTGGACCTGGACTTGTCCCTGTTCCTACACTTGTACCTCGCTCTAAACCTGTCCCTGGACCTCCACCTCTTCCCCGCCATTCCCAGATTATGATCACATCGGATTCAGATTCAGATTCGGCGGGTCCCGCCACACCGGAAGATTCAATATCTAAAGTCACTAGCCAACTCGGCAAGCTGACAGAGTCTGTAAGTCCACCTCCATCCCATGGTTTGCGACGGTTCACTGAACTGATTTTGTAATAGTGCTAGTCGCGCCACCTGGGTCGCCACTTGCATTGAGCTTGTTGTGGTGTCGTGTTGTCGCCCTCGTCGGTTTTTCCTCGTCGGTTTTTCCTCGTCGGTCTGTCCTTGTCGTTCTGTCCTCATCGTCGATGAGGCTTGTCATCTTCTCTACATTTTGATCAAGGTTCCGCGCTGTCGACGTGCTGCTATATTGCAGACATGATTCTATATGGTTGTGATGGCTTTACGTTGCAGATATAAGTGTATGTATTATTGCTATCGGCTCTCGATCATATGCGTTTAACGCTGAAAACAAGAATGTATTTATGAGTGGGTGTTTCGAACGTGTATGTTATTATACTATAATACAGATGTTATGGCCTGTTGATACTTACTAAATTCCTAACTGACCTACTCGCTATCTCTACACACGCTCGCCATTCAGTCAATCCTCTATTCCGTCAGTCCTGATTATTGATTGAATCCTCATCCGGTCCGTGTATTTCATCTTTTCAGTCTTCACTATTCGATTAGTTTATGCCTGTACGATATTTACACGCTACCATCTTATACAGTAAGTACTGTCCTCAGCTTTACTACTTCCTAGTCTTCTGCTCGATCACATTACCGCCGGACAAAGACGTGGTGCTCCAATGTGCCAAATCAATAAGCACATGATTTACATATGTACAGAAGCCCCGATTCCTCCTCTTCATGCCGCCAATATTCATTCTGTGACGTCTCGCTCACCGAATTGACGGCCGCACGACCGCCCATGCGACCGCCCAACCTGGCGACCTCAGTCTCAACCCCGAAAGAATGGCTCACATCGTCACGAAAGCTGGACCTTGAGCCACATTGATGATGCATTCTCTACTACGCGATGTCGGGTGCCACGTCGCCCTGTTGATTGAGCACCACTCTCGCGATATTTACCGCTACATTGATCGATGGAACATCGGGTTTGCCGCAATGCAAAGCATGATGACACAAGAGATTCGTGTGAAGGGTACACAGCTGAGTGTGAAGCTATTCACCTGCACTCAACCCTGGCCTCTCGTATGACGTGTCTATCTTCATAATATTTATTAACTTTATTTATGAAGACCGCAGTGTCTGTCTTCTGTGTCTTCTACGTCCTTATTGAGTCCGGCGCCCATCTTGGTTAGCGTCTTCGATTTGACCGAGTCATACTAGCTTATCACCTTCTTCTGCTGGCGTAAGTAAGGATATCTGCTCATTGTTAATACATACATATATCAATCAATCACTCTTTCGAGATCAACATATCTAATTTGCTTCAAGCCTCGTATGCGATAGCGGTTATAGCCGTGCTCTATAGCGAGTGCATACATGAAATTAGCTGACTAAAATGATATGTGTTACGTCAACTTTTGTTGAACGATTTAGCATGTTTCTTCGCGATATCAAAGATAGATTTCACCAAAAATGGGGTGGACCGGGCTTGAACCGATGACCTTCAGATTATTGATTGAAGTTTGACTTCAGTCTGACGCGCTCCCAACTGCGCCACCGCCCCGTGGTGTTGATGGAGATTAGTAATCTTTAATAAATAATAGATATGACATGACATGTGGAGTTACCTACTTTGCTCCATCCTCATCACCATTCCTTCCTACACATATTTACAAGGTGTAACATGTAAGTCAGTTTCGTGCTTTAAATACTCCTGGAATAGCTTTGTTTGCAGGACCTGCGCTAAAGTCAACCGAAAACATGCAGCACTTAGCTCTCTGCGAACTGCGCTCCGGATGGGAAGCACGCAGCAAGTATATGAATCTTATCGCAGGTCAGATTTATCAATCAAGCGCTGGGCCTGCTTTTACGCTTGGCCATGAAGTATTCTCTAGGTTTCTTAAGTATCGCCTTGTTCAGATGGTGGATCGTGCGGATGATATATGAGAGACGCCAGACGTATAGGAATAAGCTGGTACCTTAGCTGACGGGGCAGTGTTACCCGAATTAGAGTATACTGACAGAGCGCCAGATTTTGAGTATCAGATCCATGTATTATTTGACGAACAGGAATGAGAGCAGCAGCTATATCCAGATTCTGCTTCTTACTCAAGTAGAAGCAGGAATCAACTCTTCTATGATAGGCGCTGCGACATGAGCTGTGTGCAAACTGAGCAGTGTCGCCAGCTCAAGCACCTCTACTATCTCCTGGGGGGTGGCACCGTAGCCGAGGGCATTCTTCATATGCAGCTTGAGTCCAGGGGCGTACAAGTGTGTCGATGCAGCATCGAAAGCGCAATACACCAGCTCTTTCATCTAGTCACAAATTAGTATGAATTCTTCAATGAGGCCACAGGATCTTGAGAGAATGTAGCGTACCTTTGGCTCAAGTGCCCCTTTACCAGGTTCGACGGCCCCATTTATATCCTTGACCCACGGGACACTCGAGAATTCCAAGTACCCGGCGAAGAATTCCGGGTCAAGTCTCAGAAATTCTTCCCAAAATGGATGCCAATACCCACGCTTTTCTTCAAACTCCTTTTGCAGTTTTTTCCGCGGCTCATCAAATGGTCGCGTTAAATCATCGAGGTACTTACCCTCTTCCTTCAATACTTCGACGAGCAGCGGGACCCCTAGATTGCACGCATGTATCCCCAATGAGCTGGACAATTCAATAACCTCCAAGATTTCGTCCCGACTAGCTCCCTCCCGTGCGGCAGACGCCACATGCTCTCGGATTCCCGGTGCGTACAGATGAGTCGCGGCGCAGTCGACGGCAAGCGAAACCAGAGCTTGCTCCTTTCGCGAGAGGTGAGCTTTAAGGCGCGGAACGCTTGCCAATGACACACTGGCAGCAAAGAACGCCGGATCAACTTTTAAAAGTGATTCCCAGCCGGTATGAAAGGCAGCTGGTCCCAACTTGGCGTCGAACTCATCCTTAAGTTTCGACTGTTCTTCTTCGAGTGAAGACATGATTGGATCGCTGGTCTCTCTGAAGATATGGACCCTGCCTTTGATCAATATGTTTTCAGCTTTGAAAGATAACTCAGTTTACCTCTTTTGTGTCGAATTACCGGGCGGAAGAAAAGCGATAGCGATGAAATCGGCTGAACACAGCATACATCAGATCGCCTGGCGGTATTTAACATACATATATTTGCCAGATACCCCGCTCATCGCGTAACCCGCGGCACAATATGATGTTCATATGTGGGACAAGTTGATATATCATATGCAGCATAATATCACACACGGCACATATTACATGCAGTACACTATCATATGCAGCACACTATCATATGCAGCACAGTATCACACTCATAACCCTCCACTCCAAATACAACAACAAGCATCCTTCATTCCTTCTTTTTCACACAAGACTATAGTTCACTGTTGGGTCGCGATCTTATCTAGGGGTACCGGGGGGGGGGGGGGGGGGGGGGCCCAAAACAAACCGGCAAAGGAAATTTAAAAAAATGAGAATAAAAAAAAAAAAAAAGCCTCGCACCCCCCCCCCGCCAGAACCAAGCAGGATACTGACTTGAATAACTAGGAGATATAACGAAGAATTCAGGCATATAAGAGTTTGTGCAGACTTTTATATGACGCCTAGCTCAAGGAAATGCCGTCCACACTTTGTCAGGCGACCTTATGCTTTTCTAAGTGGTGTAGGTATAATTAGCTACCCAAAACCGTCTCCAAACTAAGGCGCATAGCATAACAGACAGCTATCGCACCCTTGAGGTGATAAAATTGAAGCTGCTAGAATTTATGTCCTGCACGATGACTGCGTTTTTAGGAATACGTACGTAGGGAAACCCTGTCCTGGAACGTATGGGTATGAAGGGAATTCCCTGACCCCCATTCGACGGACTAGAGCACGACATGACATAAATATAATTTATCCTGACATACATACGTATTGTCAAGTCTTTCCCTCGATGCTATGACTCTCACCATTTCAGTTCTGTTAGATTAGATTAACCGTTTAGCAAGCCTATAGTTCCTGCCGTCACCGCAAGTCTAATCCTACCAAGCACCGAAAAATCGCTTTGCGTTGCTGGCATTCCCCGCCCACTCAACGTCATGAGCAAGGATAACTTCGACCCCCTCTCTCTCCAACTCTCGAATCCGCTCGATAGTCTGCTCGGCCTGTGCGCGGTCCGCATGCATGCAACACACCTCACCTTGCGCATCAAGCCATTCACCAATTGATTTCTCCCCGCGTATAATTCTCCTGTCATGGCATGCGTCTCCAGCGAGGTAGACCCACCCTACATTGCCGTCATCTTTTAGAGTCCTGGCCAGGAGATTGATGTGGCCGGGGAGATGACCCGGCGCATCAACGATGAAAAGACTACCGTCATTGAACACGTCAAGTACGGCAGGAAGATTGTCTAATCTTGTCCACGGACCCTTCAAGTTGTCGGTGATTGGAGGCTTCCACTCTCCAGTGAATTCCATATCCGCCACGCCTTGTACCTCACGTTTACCTGCGGGATCGGGGAGCTCAATGGTTCGGGAGGGTTCGAGAAGGTCGGACTCGAAGAATGAATGGCCACCTCGTAGGCTCCGCGATCTTCCAGCAAGCACATCTAGTGCCCCATGGCCGACAATGAACTTACTCCAATGAAAGTCTCGCGGCTCGCCCACGTGGTCCCAATGAACCTAACATCCACATCAGCAACAGCATGACATCGCTAACTTCATATTCAATATGGATATACCATCTTGTCAAGCTCTCTAATTATATAGATAGGTCTGGTGTTACTCACATGAGAATAAATCACATAGTCAATATCATCAGGCCCCAACCCGCCAGCCCTCAGGCTCCTCACCACATCCGGATCGCTAGTAAGGGGCTGTCGCGTAGCTATGTGGCGCTGAATAGGTTCGGCGTATCGCTCAATATCTCTCCGCAGGCCGAGATCGAATAAAATCCGCGTGATGCCGTTTTCTCCGGGATCGTAATGCTGCACCAAGAAGGCGAGCGACGGAACGGTCCTGCGTGCTCCGTCGGACGCCGGGTGTATGAATTGCTCTTCCGGGAGGGTCAAATGGCCGGCCGACAGAGCGTGAACTTCCACGCTCGGCAACGATCTTGAAAAACTTCCCGACGTTTTTGAAAAGAAGGATGGCATAGTTACCTAGGAAAGCGGTTGATAGTATCGATTGTATGATTCTGGACTGTTTATTCGGCTTGTCTTGGTTCTTTAACTTGCAACATAAAAAATTGCGGTTATGATATAAGTATGCTCCCTCCCTCCTCTCCTTGAATCCGCTCTCGGCTTCTCCATGTCTTAGTTCTCGTGTTCCCCGCGTTCTCGGGTATTCGCCGTCCTAGCGCCATGTATCTACCCAGCGGCCAGGCGTGTTAGCTGTAAGGGACTTTTATTGACTTTAGCTGTGATAATAATATTTTTCAACTATATTTTTTGAAGATACGTTCTACGAATACTATAGCAGCATTCGATGTAAAATTAAAATTTATCACTTCTTATATTCGTTCTCGCGCTGCCGATGCCGCCAAACAAGGAGCAGCTTGAAGAGTTCCTCTCAACGAACGAGTCCATCGAGTACGTTCGGCTCCAATGAATCGACTACTCCGGTATGCTGCGCGCCCGTTCTGTTTCCAGCGCTCGCTGCTTTCGACTCGCTAGTGGCATTTGAAACCGTCTGCATGGCGCGAGCAGCATGCTTACGCCAATTTTCACCGCTCCGAGGATCTTCTCTCTTAGCGACTACCACGAGACGTGGTTTCTGTACCCCACTAGTCCTCCCTTCGCTCCGACGGCTTCAAGGCCGGTCACGCTGCCGCAATGAGCTCTGTCCATCGGAAGGATATCCAGACAAGGTTCGACTACTGTCCTCGCAAGCTGACGGTCCGCGCTCTCGAACAGCTTGAGAAGGAGTGTGGTGCGTAGATCCTGATGGGCTTTGAAATCGAGTTTGCGCTTCTTCACGGATCCAATAACGTCGCCAAGCCATTGGACCGGCTACTCGAGAAGGGTTGGACTGCGCGCTAGAACGCTGGATCTTTTCGAAGAGATCATTGACGCGCTCGAGCGCTCTTCCGTCAAAACCCACCATTTCCATGTAGAACCCGGTGATCAGCTATGGCCCCGAAACCGGACGCTGGCTGGACCGTCGAACGGCCTGTACGTTCATCTTTCGCGTAGCCAGCAGGGATGGGTGCCGGCATCCTCAATCACATGGTCACGCTCTGTATCTTCGGAATGGCAAATTATGACAGCTACAGCTGCGCCGCGAGCCATTGCGCGGGTGCATGGATTGGTTTCGGTGCTGATCACCGTAACTTCCCCGACATGATGCCCGAGGAAAGTAGGATTGAGTATGAGATCGATAAGAAGATGCCCATCTCGTTAAAGGAGGCATTAGGCTGTATGAAGAAAGACACCGCGTCGAAGATCCGGATGGGCGGCTCGGCAAGTGGAGCGATGGGCAGAGGCGGGTTCGCTTCTTGGAGTAGGTACATTTGAAGCGGTTCTCGGCATATCATTATGGCGTGGGCCTATTTGGAAGGTTCCATCATACTTGACCCCGAGGAGATGAGAATATCGTGAGGAGTGATTTGACCTTGTCCCATATACAAGCTCAAGCAGTCCAGGCCATAGACGATTCCTCCCTCCCGCATCCGTCGCTGCTCAACTCGATAAAGATGAGATTCTTAGTTAGCGACAGCGACAATCGACTTACCTCAATAGTCGAGGCCCTCGAATGTCGTATATTCTGCGAAATATTTGTGTAGAGTCTGCTCAAGTCTGACTTGGTATTCTAGCTCCGTCTTCCCTAGCCGCCCAAACATCTCCTGGAGTCTCGTTCAAAATACGGAACCCACTAAGATTTATATCGGAGACGTCGCGACTCTTGGTGACGATTGCATTACTGATGTTTGACGTCTTAGCGCCGCTCCGCTTGTCTGTTGTTGGGCACAATGGTTTAACTTCATCACGCGAATCGCACCAGCATTACTGCATAATTGGAGGATTAAATAGCTTGAGACAAGTGGAAAATGGGAAGCCAAATGTAATAAATGTAGAAAGTCGATATATTATATGATATGGTATGATATGTTTGTCGCATTCTTACTTACTTAATTTACTCAAGTATTCTTGTAGTGGTAGGGAGAACCGCACTTCGTTTAGCGGGCTCAATACAAAGTTATAGGTATCAGGTAGGGCCCTTTAACTGCCACTCCACTCCACTCTCGGGAAGTACAAGAAAAACCATCTCACTTTCAGCACGCAGATCCAATACCTGCATCCTATCCCAACAACATCCCCTCCGCTGCAACGATGCCGCACCCAATCGTAAGATCGGCCTGCGATCGGTGTCATGACCAGAAACTACGTTGCACCAGAGCAGCTTCTGGCGGCGCCTGTGTCCGCTGTACCAGGGCAAAGGCGTCTTGCATCTGGACGCCCTTTGTTCGTCGTACCAGAGAGCCAAAACGCAGCGCTGTGAATACGCCCGTTTCGCCCGCCGTTTCGCATGCCGTTGACGCCGCCGTTGTCGATATCCTGATGCCTACCACTTGCAATTCCTCCGTCACCGCCACCGTCAGCGACATGGCGGCGATCGATCCCGTCCAGACCAGTGTGGCCTTCGATCTCGGCCCAGGTATGTTCGAGGGCATGGCCGCGGTCTGGTCCGATTCGGCGACGACCTTTCTCAACTCTGCCACGGATACCTCGACCTCGCTAGATCTCACCGGGTCCACCGGATCTCACGCGTCCGCCACACGAAACCACCCATCTCCGCAGACAACCAATACCTCGAACGAGGAGGCGCTCAACAGTTGGCAGTATCGTTTTAATCAAGAGTGGGCCATGCTATCTGTGGACCGAGAAACAGGGCAAGATGGCGCATTTCCACAGGGAGACTTCGCCGCTTCGGACGGCTCCCAGCTCTCGGGACCACGAAGCCTGCCCGTCGATACCATCCGCCGTCTCACCGATTTGCATGTAGAACTGTTCACCTTGGCGGCGCAGATTCCAAAACCGCCAACTACTCTCTCGCAACCCCTAAGTTGGAAAGACAAAGACGTGGCCATTGATAAGACTTTCCAGCTGTCTCATGCTTTCATCGAGGCAATCGACAATCTCGACTCTCGTGGAAGCCAGGATTCTTTAGACCTGACTGCTTGGTGCACCACCAACTCACCGGCCCCTCCTTCTAATGGTACCCCTCTCGATCAGGCGTCTCTGCTGTTGGTCCTGTCTTGCTACCAGCGACTGATCGAAACATACGACGACATATTTGGTAACATGCAAGCCTGTCTGGATCGGTTTTCCATCACGGCGCGCGAGGACTACGTCAAGATGCCCGATGTCAAGGTCGGCTCTTTCTCGCTGCCTCATTCTTCTGCTCTCCAGATCACGTTGATACTCCAGTTAGCAAGGCACCTGCTACGGCGAATAGGGTCGATGGTCATGAATCTCAATCAGAGGCATACCGCCACGAATACGTTGATGGATAATCTCACATCGATCACCGCCCAGACTGTCAGTTCGCGAGAAACCGAGTTAATCAAAAGGATCACGACGCTACGAAATACCCTTGTGACCCTAGACATCCTGTGAACCCTATAAATCGGAATCTCTTCCCTGAGCTAAATTCTACCAGGCGACACCACGGCCTCCTCATCGCCACTGCGAGCGCCTATAAAATTCGCCCAATCTACTGTATTCAGACCCAGTGACCAGTGCCTTCTAAATAAAACGGAAAAAAGAACTTGAAATGTTAAAGCTTAAGCATACTCCAAAGGATATAGGCTTGGCACGGTACTATTGAAAGCAATCCTGAGTGCATTGCAAGATACCCTAGGCACCCGGAGACCAGACGGTGGCACGATAGACATTTTTACGCCGAGCGCAGATCCGTAAGCTCTTTTATACGCGAGACATGCCATAAGGCTGAGCTCGATCCAACTTAGGAAACTGGCAGGGCCAATACTTTGAAGCTCATGGAGCTGGGTATATATTTGCCAGGTAGGTGGTGCAAGGGTCTTTGACTAATGCTCAGTATAGAACCTAGGCCGGTGAGACGCAGGAGCATCTGCAATTCATAAAAGCAGCTTTCGGGAACACCGCCACCGAATCGCAGGGCGTCAATTACCTTTCAAGGTGCGGCTTTCTGTTTCTATGAACAACCTGAACGCCATTGTTATGATATCTGGCAATGAAGATATCATTCCATAAGCAAGACGCATGTAGGGGACTGGCGAGAAAATTGCCCAGCTTCATTAAGCTGATAAAACCGCTTACCACTTGCACCAAAGAGTATCCATGGCCGCTCATTTACCCTCTTGGTTGATGCCAGCTGTTACGAAGCCAAATACTAAAAAGCCAACATGACGGGGCCTGACCTTTCTCTTGAGCTTCCGAGTGCCTTGTGACCAATTTCGGACCGTTCAATATGATTGCAGCGGCCGGCTCCCGCCTAGCTCTCATCTGCCTAGTTGTTGAACCCATCAAAACTCTTGACAGCGCTTCCCACAATCAAAGTCAGTCAAATAATCGCCATTTGACTGGTTTTGACTGCCTTGAAGCCTAAAAATCGTTTATTTGACTGAATTGGCCGATCCTGTTGACTGGCTTGGTCCAAGTTAATTGACAAGCAACCCAAGTAAATTAGGTATATAGCTAAATTTGGTTAAGTCAGCAATTAGGTCAGCACTAGGTAGGTACAGGATAATATTGGTAGGTTAAAGTGGGTCTAAAAACAGGGGCCCACTAATTAGTGGCAAGGTGGCCAATAGGTACGTACCTAAGCCAACTTTTCTATAGCTTCTGTTGACCAAAAATACTAAAAACAACACCAAAAAAAATCCTAAAAATAGGCAGAATTACTTACAAGTAATTGGCAAGTTACCAGTCAAACAATATATAGTTATTTTAATTACAAGTAATTTTGAAGGCGTTGATTTGGCTTGATTGGCAAGTTTACTTGTCAATCAGTCAAAGTAATAATTGACTTGTGGGAAGCGCTGACTCTTGAGGATGGCCGCCTGATCGATACTCAAACGGTATGATCATCATCAACGCTGCTTTTGCTAGTCTGTGGAAGCACCCTTTTAGCATTGAAGAATCCGCCACGGATACCGTGCACGTGATTCAGAGATGTTCATAGTTATGATACCACCTCATTTGTGAAGCTCCCTAAAGCGCCTCACCTTGCGGCCTTTGAGACGACCTACATGTTTGTATCTCTCATATAGCTATAAATGACAGTCCTACTACTCGAATGGAAAACTATCTGGCCTGTATTAATTCAATTATCAAGTATCAGCCGTCTCTTCGGTAGTATGCCAGACTCGTTTACAAACGGTGCTGCTTAATAGCCGTTGTGACATGACTCACAATTGGATTTGTTATGAAAGCCACTCACGCCCGAATCTATTCGAATCTTCTGAGCTCCAACCGTCGAGAGTGGCGACATCGAGTTCCTCTCCAAGGGGATACATGATTAGTACGTATCGCACAGGCCAGCGCCGTTATCTCGCGCATTTGATGATTGCGCAACACAAATTGAATGCCCAGATTACTAATATGTGCTGGAATTACGAAATGTGTATATACTATTTCTCTGTCGGCGGCAAGACAAACCTTCTATGTTCGAAGTGGCGGTTCGGGAGATACCTCGAGATAGTATAACAGTCCCAGATTCAGGTTTTTCGGTACTCTAGCTTTAGCTTTGGAACATTCTATAGCTTCCGACTAGTTGACAGCGAGAGCTTCTTTCCCCGGGTGGACAAACTCCATGAGTAGGTAGCTAGCTTAATAATTTGAGTGAGAAATATTGTCAACACTATAGGTACTCTTCCAAAGTCCTTCAAAGATATACAACTGGCATTCCTGAACCCGGAATAGGTAATATTCAGTGGTTCGGAAGTTACATCTATTCAGGGCCCCACCTCGGCGGTTGTACATGCAATTAATATGAGGAATATTCGGCGGTGGACCCGGCACGGCAGTCAACTCGCATCTTGCATTAGTGAAATCTGGGGAAGTAAGATAGGTGTACTACTAACCTCTCATTCGGCAGGGGGGTAGGTACGAGTATTACAAGGTTGGGGAGGAAGGTGTGGATTATATACTGTATTTAGCTGGCATCTGCACAGTCTTGGTCCTCTATTACGAATACAACATCAATCATCCCACGAATCCCATTTCTGGTGTCCTCGGTGAGGCAAATTAACTACTCCTTCGACCTTTGGAATCAGACTAATTGGTACCAAATAATGCACTATACTCCTTTATTCTGTTAAATTTATCAAAATGCTACGTTAACTTTCGTACGGCTTGCCGCTGGAGGGAGCGTCTGCACCCTACCTTTGGCCGTTATACCTACTTTGTCTAGAAGCCCTACGACTTGTCGTTTTAAGCCCTCGAACAGCCTACCTACCTAAACTATACTACCTACTACAAAGCTTGCCTTCGTACGTCCAAAAAGAAACTGTTACTTATACTACGGCACTATAACATCGACTTTCGGCTTCGTTTTCGACCTCCCTTATGTTTAATCAAGTGTGTGTCCTCTTTGGCTGCCCTCCCTGTTAGGCTAGGTATGTCCCTTCGTTTTGCCTCTCTTTCATCAGCCTCCAAAGTACCCTGTAGGCCGGAGATATTTGTCTGGGTTAAAGGTGGCCTGGTAGTTATTCTAGTATTATTTAGAAGTTTAGAAGGTCGATAGTTATTGGGGTCTTTGTTATATTGGGAATAGCTTTACTATGGAATCGCCGGGGCGGCTCTTTTTGCCTTAGGAGTAGGGGGGTAGGTACGAGTATTACAAGGTTGGGGAGGAAGGTATAGATTACATACTGTATTTAGCTGGCATCTGTACAGTCCTGGTCCTCTATTACGAATACAACATCAATTATCCCATTAATCCCATTTTCTTCGGCATCGTCCATCGATCGCTGCAGCGGGATCTGTACACTTATCTACTAAAGGCTAGGTAGTAATTACCAGCTGCGCAGGTACGTACCAACAACCACCGAACTCCTCGATATTTTGAGTATCTTTACTCATTCTTTCGGTAGTGAATCGCGTCACGTCAAACAAACGGTTTACTAATGGACTCTTTAATAATGTTAATTCTCGGACGGCAAATCTCGTGCGGGTGTGTTTGTTTGCCTTTGAAGGGTTATTTTATAACGTCTTCTTCTGAAACAGGGAATCTGTCTCTTTTTCAGCAAGACCATTCTTGCAACCTTACCTCCAGCTTCATCTCAACCTTGGAAACGTTCCTGTTTAGGAACTTATTTTTTTATTTCAAGGCCTTGGCAAGGTCCGTGTTTCGTCAAGATGAGCAACCCAGACGAAATTCAAGCTGCAGCGCCTGCGGCGACAACAACGACGACCACGACAGAGGAAGTTGTAGAATCTGCGAGCGAAGAGCAAGCGAACTCCGCCCAAGAGGAAAGATTTGACGAGAAAAAGGAAGAAGAAGAGTCGGGAGAGAAGCTGAGCCGCAGGGCAACTTTCTTGCTAGTGCTATCACTATGCGTAAGACATCGCCCTCGAAGTTAACGCTGTTCTCTCGAAGTTGAATACTGACAGAAGCTATAGATATCCACTTTCATTGCCGCCATTGAACAAGTAAGCGACGAGCCCTCTCAACGCAACATACCACTAAACTCAGCATCTAACATCATCATTTGTGTAGACTATCGTCTCAACCGCAGTCCCTACCATCGCCAAAGCCTTCGACGCAAGTGAAGTAGACTATGCCTGGATTGGAACAGCCTACCTCCTACCTGCAGCCGGTATGTTCTCGGACTTATTCCTATGTCAATCCGTCGCACCAGCTAACTAACGACGCTTCATAACCACAGCGGCCACGCCACCATTGGGCAAAATCAGCGACATATTCGGCCGCAAGCCGATTCTCCTCGCCTCCATCGCCGTCTTCTTCATCGGTTCTCTCATCGGCGCCCTCGCTCCCAACATCCAGGGCGTACTTGCGGGCCGAGTCATCCAGGGGACCGGCGGCGGCGGCATTCTGAGTCTGTCGGCGGTGGTCATTGGGGATGTTTTCAGCCCTCGGTAGGTCCAAGCCATCATCGAGCCAATTTCATAACCCCTCCTTCTCACCTCATCTCATTGTGACTGACTTATACTGATTATTCGCAATCAGTGAGCGCAGCTATTACTACAGCATCCTCGGCGTAACCTGGGGCGTGGCCTGCGGCCTCGGGCCCATCGTAGGCGGGGCCTTCTCCGAGTTCGTCAGCTGGCGCTGGTGTTTCTGGATCAACCTCCCCGTCGCCGGGCTCGCCGCCGTCTTCGTCTTCTTCTTCCTCAAGGTGCACACGCCCAAGACGCCCATCGTGGAAGGTCTGCTGGCCATGGACTGGCTCGGTACCATCACCAGTGTTGGCGCCACTGTCATGTTCCTCCTCGGCCTCGGCTACGGCGGTATCGCGTACGCGTGGAACTCGGCCATCGTGGTTAATCTGATCGTGTTTGGAATTGTAATGCTCGGCGTCTTCGCTCTCATCGAGTGGAAGGTCGCCAAGTACCCCGTTACGCCTCTCAGACTGTTCCAGTCGACTTCTAACATTGCTGTCTTCGGTATCGCCTACATCCACGGCGCTGTGTTCATCGCGAACCTCTACTTCCTGCCCTTGTACTTCCAGTCTGTGCTGGGGGCCTCCCCGATTCTTTCAGGTGTCTATCTCCTCCCTGTAGCAGTCACGCTGTGCGTCGCATCCAGCGTGACCGGTGTCTACATTAGCAAGACGGGCAGATACCGACCGCCCATCTACTTCGGTCTCGTCACCCTGATCATCGGCACCGGCCTGTACATCAATCTCCAAGCCTACCCTTCATGGCCGCGCATCATCATATTCCAGATCATATCCGGCATCGGTATCGGCCCCGTCTTCCAGGCTCCCATCATCGCCATCTTCAGCCTCACGAAGCCGGCCGACATCGCGAGCGCCGCGGCGACCTTCTTCTTCGCCCGCGACATCGCCACGGCCATGTCCATCGTCTTCGGCGGCGTCATCTTCCAGAACCGCATCGCCGCGCACGCGGGCGCCATCAGAGCCGCGCTGCCCTCCGACACGGCGGAGAAGATCATTAACGGCGCCACGTCCCGAGCGCTCGACATCATCCCGACCCTGCCCGACGACCAGAGACGGGTGGTCACCTCTGCCTACAACGAGAGTCTGCGCGACGAGTGGATCTTCTACACCGCCCTGGCCGGTGTCGCTATTATCCTCAGCGTCTTCATCAGCAAGCAGGTGCTCTCTAGGGAACACAAGATCCATAAGACCGGGCTAGAGACGCAGGAGGCGTCTCGGCTCGAGGAGCTGGAGAAGAAGAAGCAGAAGGAGGAGGGTCAGACACCCCCGGCTACTGATGTATAGTAGGCAGGCGGTGCGGATAGACGAGCTGCGTATGGCATAATACTCATAGCGTGTAGAACATAAACAGCTTGGGAGGTATCAGGCATACGTTGGTTTTCCATTGTGTTTCTCGTGTGTAGCTTAGTAGCCATGCCCTTCGTTTTCACGGATAATACTTAAAATTAGAAACTAGATGAAAGAGTTTGAATGTTAAGCCTATTTTATGCTCACCAAGTACACACTAGGTTAGTCACTCTTATCTGTACGCGTAAGTACTTCCCATATAGGTTGGTGCGGTTTTCTTCCATTAGTAAGTTTTCAGTTTACTTCGAGCAGAGCACTAGGTAACTGATAATCTGGGATTTCGCCATCTATCTTTCTACTACTTGCCCTACTTGCTGGCCATTTGCTACCTTTTTCTTTTTTCTTTTCCCTGTTCCCCTTCACAGCGTCGGACTGTTGAGCTACCGGGACCAGCACTCCCGCACTCCCGCACTCCCGCACTCCCGCACTCCCGCACTCCCGCACTCCCGCACTCCCGCACCCCCGTCCGGAAGTGCAAGCTAGCCGTATATTACAGACCCGAGGCTCTAGCGACGGAACACAACTTTAACCCGAAGACGTCTTGATCGACCGATGATGTGCCCGAAGGCTCTTGTTCCGCCGCTGAACGCCTCCTTGCAACCAAGCAAACGGATTACTGTACCTCCTTCCGCCCACCATCCATCATGACATCCTTAAACGAACATTTCGACGTTAGATTATCGAATACCAAACATCTAAAACGAGGTGGCCTAAGCCATTCGGAAAGGTTTCTCGGATTGCGCCTCGATAACGCCAGCGCTCTGTCAACAGATGCTATCTTTATTTCTCTCGATCTTGAAGTTGGCTCAGACCGACAAAGGCTACATTTATCTACCGACAAACCTCTTATTACACAAGTTGGCTTCGCACGCCTAGACGTACGGGACATCGCTTCTTCAAGTGCTTCCAGTAACTTGGAGAGTTTGGTATCTATTCATATGTACCAAATAAAAGTGCCGCGAAAATCAAAACGGGGCGCTTGTATTTTTACCGATACACAGCATATTAGCCCAGAAAAGATCCCTACAATACTTATGCAAAATTTACGCATTCAGAATGATCTAGGAGGTACTAGAGACCAGCTACGGGGTATTGTTCTTATCGGCCACTCCGTACGAGAAGATGTTAAAATTCTACGTCTTCTCGGCATTGATATTTCTACCATTGCACCTATAATAGCTGTCATCGATACGCATACGGTATCCCGGTTCGTTCTACCACCTTACCACCCGAACATCCCAATCCTGCCTGGGCAAGACTTCTCGCTAAGGGGCGTGCTAGCCGAGCTCGACTGCCGGCCACCCATCGCGACGTTCCATAACGCCGGGAACGATGCCGTATACTCTCTGCTCGCCATGCTCTTGCTGGCAGTTCGGAATAGTGCTGTGCGCAAGGCTGAGCTCAGCGCGAGCGAGCGGGTCAATTTGAACACGATCACGCATGCAGTCTCGCGGATACAGAGGCATTACGCCCTCACGGATACGGGCGCTCAATGCTCGAATCTGGATTCGACATCTCCGGCTGCGCTTGGCGCCGGTCTCTGAGAGCTCGGCCTGCTGTTCAGGTAGTCTTAGATAAGATGGGTGCTTGGAAGGATATTCAAATTGCGATGGTTTTCTACGGAGTTGGGAAGGGGGAGCATGAAGTTCCAGCCCCTCTATTTCAGCCGCGTAGAAGATCTGCAGCTTGCATGCATAGAACGCTTAGGTTGATCCAATGTCAATGAATTAGAGAGCGACTTTCAACTTCACTTATACCAGTTTTGAGTCAGCAATGGCGTTAGCGGACTATTATTAGGACCGCCAGATTAATAGTTGGGCTGTGACGACCAGCGAATCCCTATTGTTGTAGGTTTTCTTTTATTCTCCTTTTATCTTTTGCCGGTTTTCTCTTAGAAATTAAGTACGAAGTCTGCTAGACAAGGAACACTGTAACGCCAGAAGTGGCCAAGTCTTTTCATAAATCTTCTTTTCCCTGTTGAGGTTATAGGGATTACAAGCACGAAGCACTACATCTTTGCACATATTGTCGGCATATTTTTCACGTAGATCACCAGATCAATTCTCATACCTAATCTATCATCAATGTGAAAACCACGCCACTCTAAATTATTATGGCAATCAAGGTGACTAATATCACTAACTCAGTAAAAGCAAAACTTTTCAACATAGCTCCATATCTACATCCCCTCTAAAACTCGGGGTTACTCATCCGCTGCATCCACTCGGCCTTCCTCCTCTTTCTCTCCTCGAAAATCTCGCGCAGCTCCTCGAACTCCTCATCGACCTCCTTGAGAAGCACCGTCTCGATAAACTCTTCCTTTTCAAGCTCTTCGATCGTGGCGTTCGTCTCGCTGACGATACCAGCGACGTATCGCTTCACACACTCGTTTCCATCTTCGCCGTACGCCAGCGCCTCTTTCTGTATCGCCTTGATATGCTTCACGAATTTCGGTATGATGCGCGTGCGGCGCCGTTTGAGCGCCGCCACGAGGTCCTCGACCGCCATCGCACAGGTCTCTTCCTCGAGCGCGAGCACGCGCTTCACCAGTCTCTTAAAGGCGGGCGGGTAATTCTTTAACTTATGTTCGTCGGTCACGAAGTTGAGCCCGATATTCTTCTCGCAGAACTGCTTCAAGGCCTGTACTCGGCTTTCGGCGACGACCATCGCTTCGTGGTTCACGTTGGAGTCGAACAGCAGGCCTCTCATGTCCGTTAGCCGCTCCTTCATTTGGGTCGTATAGCAGCGAGGGCAGCGCTCGCCAAGACGTTTGATGACGTTTGAGCGATTTACGTCGAAACGAGGGAGGTGCGAGAGTTCGCCCTCGTTACTCACCGTCACCCCGTTTTCGGCGTCTGTGACGTGGCCGCATTGCCAGATCTCCCAGCACAGGAATGGGTATGCCATGATAGCGTCGGTGAAACTTTGGTTTATGAGTGAGGTTAGAGACACGGCGGAAAGTCGGGCGATTGATCCTTGAAGCTGTCTTCTAGTTGAAATTCAACTATTGGTATAGACGGCGGCATACAAGAGAGGGCTTTTGTATGATGGATGGTTTCTTATACGGAGCCTATCGTCTTCTAAAACTGCAGGATAGTTTGAGAACGTTCTGGATATTCCAAGTCTCGGATCGTATACCACAACAACAAGGCAGTCTCGGAATAGTGTCAGCGTTCTATGTTCTCGACAGTAGAAAGTCGAGTAGACGGACCTCAGATCCCACCCTTCCTCTTGTACTTCTAATATTGACAAGCTAACACACCAGCAGTCCAATGATACGCATGTGTCACCACATCAAATTACATCGACCATAAACACACTTCTTGTGCAATAGATTAATACATCGTCAAAGAGTTTATCAAAGAACTCCTTCTAGAACAGATGAGAAAGACATAAACAAGCCCTTGTATTCATAACAAGATAAGCAAAGACAAGAATCTCTCAAACCAAAGGGCTCATTCTTAAATAGCCGCCAAGACTCCCTGAAAGAGATTTATACGCATATAATGCCTCTGTTTCAGCTAGCTCAATTCAACACAACCCTTACAGCACCATAAGCAACATCTCGTTCAAGTCCAGCAACTTGACTCTCAGCCGTCGAATACACAAACTGCTGTATATACCACCAGCCCCATAACGTACCCCAATAACCAAACCACCCCAATCCATCCCATCTCATCCAACCTCAAAATGTCGGCCTACACAATAAGCGAGCGCTTCACCTGCGGCCACATCCAAACAACCTCAGACCTCTCCCACGCCCCCCTAAACTCCGAATCCCTCAAAGAACCCTCCTTCCTCTCTAACTCCAACCCCCTCCCGACGCGCTGCCTAGCCTGTATCTGCACCTCGATCCTCTCCATCCCTAACCCGCGCCTGGTTCCCCGCAGCTCCATCCGCGACCTGCTCGCTCACGTGCAGATTCTTCACCAGCGGGCGAGCCCCGTCATGAGGTGCGAGTTGCAGGGCCTCGCTGATCACGTGCGGCGGGTGGATGATGGTGATGTCGTTGAGTTTCAAAGGGCGGTACTTGCGCTGGCGGGGTACTTGGAGGTCTGTGCTTGGTTTGGGGTGTGAGATTTTGGTCTTCGAGTTATGATTCTGGATAATAGGCATTCGTCTTTGCATCGCATGGGGGCTTGTGGGCTAGGTCTATTCCCATAGAAACGACTATCATGTTGTGAGGTAGACGGTCGCATAGAAGAATAGATGAATAGAACAATAAATGAATCAATATCCCCTATGAGGGCCCTTGAATACTGCTCATTGTGTATATTCTCTGCATGTTAGGTCAAGAGACTTCGCGATCCGAAGGGTTCTTTGGTACAGGTTGAATTGCCTCTGTACTTCTTGGAATGATATCTATAGGTACTTTTGATATTAAATCCCAGATTTCCCAGTCCGACGATGCCAAGCAATATAAATACCATCGCCAGCTTCCAGGCCGCAAAGAATGTCTTGCTCGCTCCGTAATGTGATAATGTTCTGTAAGACCAAACCCACCCAAAGTTCGGTCTAGTGCAATATACCATAAAACTGTATCTACATAATCTTAGTACAATGTCTGCCAATAATATGTATCTATCATCACTGGGGCATAGCTCCAGTGAAGTGAAATCCCCGACCCTTCATTGTTAACTTGAAATCTGAGTACGCGCATTGATCTTTAAAAGAATCATTGCGAAGCTAAATGTATGACTTCGATAGCATAGGCCATCAAAGTAAGAGTACAGCGATATCGATATTCAAAAGCCTAGGCGGAAGCGTAGGCTTCGAGGACCGTGTTATATCATAATAAACTTTGTACATGGTGGCACTGTTAAGAGTAAAAGTAAGCTAAATGCATAGAGTGATATTTCAACGTGGCAACTGGTGTCTCACCTTGCTATGCAAGTCCATGTATGGTGTGCATGGGATCTCGACTCTAAGACATTTCCCCGCGACTAACCGAGGATCGAGTGGAAAGACACGAGGACTAGCCCCAGACTTGTTGATGAAAGCATCTTAGACTTCTTTGTTCTCAAGGTGCGCCACCGCTATACATCAGCTCTTTGCAATTCCTAAGTAGATCGCAGGCCTCTTGTAACAACTCTGAATGCGACTGAGACAAGAGGGGGCACACCACATCAAGTAGCTCGTGTAGTCCATCACAAAGAGTAGCCGACGTGGCGGAGTCGAGCTCGGACAGCTTAGCGATCCTAGAAAGGTACTCTGGCACAGTATTCAAGCCACGCCGCATTCGACCGAGAAACTGAGGCGGATTTATCTGGCCTAGGCCTTTGAGTGCTTGAGCGAAGGACCAGATGCTCAAAGTAGCATAGTACATGATCCACGGTCGGTGGGGGTCAGTATCAGCTCGGACCGAATACTGAATGGCACCTGGGCTATGGCCCGTAAGCCCCTGAATCGGTGCAATCTTCTTCTGGCGCGGGTCGATGAGAATTCGATGCAGCAGCTTAAAAGCATGTAGTATCGCGCGTCTAGTAATCGGATGCCCTGCCCACACAGCCATTCGCGTGTTCACGTTCGTAATATCTCGAGAGGATACTTTACGGCCGACCAGACGCTTGGCACCGGCATAAACCTGACAATCGATTATGTCGATGTAGAGACTGATGTGGGCCAAATGATACAAAACCGCGGCACTTTGTATCAAACCGTTGGCCGTGGACTGTTGTCCTGATGCACTGGATTCAGTGTCACTCAGACCAGTTGTGCCAATGGCGTCATCAAAACTCGTCTTCCAGTCGTCAAACGCCTTGAGCAACATTTTGCACCATTTATCTCTAGTGTCGGAGACGTTGGGAGTGCTGTCTAGCCACTTGAGATGCGTCTCGCGATGCCGAAGGTGCCACCCGACACTAAGAAGACCGCACATTATGATCATGCGTCCAAACGAGTGCGTTCTCACCTCTTGTCCGTGAAGAGCGCGTTTCAGTCCGTCTAGGAAGAATACTGGTCTGATGCCATACATTCGAAGGCCCGCTTCTTGTTGGCGCGCGCTCTCGGGACTTAGAGCTGACCATAAGCTCTCGTCGCATGGAAGAGGTAGACGGATCTCGTGGGGTGCCATATCAGCAGCGTGGCCAAACATGGCGGCGTTGAGAATATCCATCATGAAGGCACCAAAGACGACTCTGTGCATGGCCTCGGTTTCGGCCCATCGACCCCACCAAGCTCGGTCATCGGTACCTGGGTCAACGCCGTTCTGCTCATCCGGCGGTGATTCGAGGCCTGCTTTTCCTATAAGAGGGCTTCCTCTTCTCAGGAAGTTGAGAGTGACGCAGTGGTATATGTGACCCCTCTCGTGGAGTTTTCGTGTGGAGTACATCTTTTCATAGAACTCCAAGAGCAGCAGTGCCTGTGCGACCCATAGATCGACAGGCGGCACGGCTCCCTTGTCTCCAAAAATTTCGAGACGGATGGATGTGATGATGAGATCGGCGAGTGCTTTGTACTCCTCCTGCTCCCCGCCGGGAGACTGGCTATGAATCTGTACAGCCCCTAGTGCGATCATGACAAGAAGTAGATAGAGGGGGCATCTTGTAGGCGAAAATGTGGGCTGATGAACGATTGGTAGGCGTGGTGACACAATGTCCCAATAGTGACGAACGCACTCTTGTAACAAATCTAGAGGGATCGCGGGGAAGTCATTACCAGATCCCCGTAGAAGGTAGTCTAGTCTTGAATCATATTCATTCTGTTTTTGACGAAAGATGCTTAAGCAGTTTACGATTTCAAGACGACGTCGCTCAGATATCAGCTCATCGGGCATATCAGAATGGCGGGGTGGCGTGTGGTCGATCTGAGACCTACTCGTTAGAGATTCGTGGTCATAGTGAATGTTGTTGCTGAAAGGGGACTCCAGGCCACCCTCCAAGAAAGACAGATTAGCCACGTTGAAATCTCCGTAGGCGCGATCGTTGTCAAACAGCCAAAGGGCAAAGTTCGTTGAGGATAAGTCACCGGCGTCGTGAGTAGCCTGCAAGTCAGTGAATGGCATGAAGGTAGAGTGATCATGCAGAGAAGGTTGCCCCTGCGGGTAGTACGTAGGTTTAGGTGGCAACGAGATAATTCCCTCCATAGCCCGAGGCCAACCGGGAGTGCCGGCCATTGAGGTTTTCGGAGTTGGTTGAGAGGTCATGGTGGAGTTCGGAGTTAGCAACACGGACGCGTTGCGGGGCATACTCGCCGTTTGCCGTTGAAATATGGGCGGCGGTGGAGGCGCCGCTTGTGACACAGACAACGGTCGCAGACCCGGGCCTAACGATGGTGTCTGTGCTAATGCCGGTATCGGTGTCGGTGCTGGTGCTAATGTGGCCAATGTCGGCGCCGAGACATGTTGGCCATCGTGAGTGACACCGGGCGAGGCGACCGAGTTTCCATCGGAAGAAGAGCCACCAATTGTGACGCTGAAGCTGCTTGCCCGGTTTCTCGGGACATAGGACGTCGAATGACGCTTCTTATGTCTCAGCAGCAGGTCCAGACGGACGAATACCTGATTGCATTCGGGCACATCGCATCTGTAGATCTGCTTGGGCTCATCTTTGGGTGAGGTAGTTAAGTCAAAGGTCAGCCTCAGTACAGTACCCTCGACACGAAGATCCACCCGCCGTGCCAGGGTTATACACAACACAAATGATGAGATTGATCAGCAGGCTCGGTACCAGGTAGCATCAGACTCACGGTTTAATTGATGGCGTTGGAGGTGCTCGTGTCGCGAGTATATCTTGTCGCAGTCCGGCCAGTCGCAGGCGAACTTCTTTGGGGCTCCTTTCCGGCTGGCACGCTTGTAGCCGACCGTATTAGGACTCAGGCCTGCACCTGGACCCGTCGTCTGCTGCTGGGACGCCATGTGATCAGCGACATCGCCGAGTCCCCGTTTTTGGCATTTGTTGATTGACCCGAGGTCCTTTGTGTTGGTAAGTACGTTGGGGGAGTGAAGGCTAGAGCGGCCAGGGACAAAAGTTGGATGGGGGTCCGACGAGTGTTTTGAGGGGCTGCCGTGGGCGACGCTTCCCAATCAACCCGCCTGCGCGGGATTTCCATGTGGGGACTAGCGTGGGGGTTCATCTGGGCCACGAGTCTGGGGAAGTAAGCTAGGTCACATTTCCGGAAAAAAAAAAAAAGACTTTTCTTTTCTTTCAACTTGGTAGATTCTTGCTTCATATTTCTAGCCTAGCACCCATCTCGAAGTGGCCTTTCTTTGAGGACATCTGTTTCCGGGTGCAAAGAGATATTGTTTAATAAGTATGTAATTAACCAAAGTTCTTTCGTATTTCGCATTCTTAGCGGCTGCCGTGGGCAGATAACATCGTAACATGTCCGCGCCTGCGTTCTTAAAAGAATTCTCTCATCAATTCTATCGCAGCTTTGAGATGCTTGTCTTGTAATAAAAATGAGCTCTAATACCTTTCCGCAAGTAGACAAGACTTACGGACCCGATAATCATCTTCCGGGAATTAGTCGGATTCATCAAATTACCATTAAACTCATCAGCTTCCCCAAATCGATATACGAAACTTTAAGCACACTCCTCTTATACCTCATTAGAGTAGTTCATTGTGTTATATCTCGAACTCTGAATCTGGCCGCTTTCGAGTCAGCTGCGGACGATGACAATTCTCGACTCTCTCAAGTATGGAACGAACCAGACAAATCTTCTGTCATTTTCATATCAATAGACTTGGGTTTCTCGTGCCACGCGGAAAATTCCATTTCTAGTATTGGATTGTCATGGTGGTGTCTTGATGGGCTGTACGATATACGATCATACTATTGGGAGGTCAAAGAAGACTTAGGATTTTTCGAACCCGTGCAGCCACATAGCATCGGTTCTTTTGTCTTCGGTACTACGAAGCTCATCAAGAGATCTGAAATTGGCTTATCTCTTTCTCACATGTTTGATTGGCTAGCCACCAATCACGGAATTATTTGTTTAGTCGGACATGAGATAATCGTCCGATTAAGGCATCTAGAACCCTATTGGAGTATTCCAAACAATGTACGCATCTTCGACACGGAGAGAATTTGGCAAACTCAACACCGCGAATCAGCTCCCATCTCACTTGAAGAGTGTATGAAACGAACGCCAAGCTTAGCTGCTAGTCACCTCACACAAGATAATGCCGGTAATAATGCACACATGGTTATCGAGCTTCTGAAATGTCAGGGTACCTCCTCAGAACTCACAAGAGATAGAATAAACGACAGGAAGCGTTAGAAAACAAAAACGCGAAAGCCTACGAAGAAGCACTGACGCTGAGCGGGTGGAAGAGTCACTGTGACTAAGTGCAATTTCGTGATCTCGTCACACTCCTTGTTTTGCAATATTATGGAGGCTTAGATGGTCATGGCCATTCGAGACAGGGCCTCCTTGGCTTATTTCATTTCTGGAAAATTATTTCCTGGGCCGATGCTCAAATGTTTTTCTTGATCTACCTAGTTTAGTCAAAATACTTATGAACTGCTCCGCTATGACCCAGTCTCTGAGAGGTTCTGGCGCTCCCAGAATCAAACGAATACGATTGATAATGATTATTACTGTACGCGCTTTAAAGTAAATATCAGTAGGTTGACTTTTTATATCACTATACTTACTCTACTTGGGTAAGTAATACTGCTGGCTGGCAACTCCAAAACAGACTTGTTGTTATTGCACAAGGGATGAGGTTTGGTCTACTGCTGCTAGATTCGTTTATACCTTATATAGTGAAGTAGGGTGATGAGCAAGCCACTTAGTGGCTTGTCTAGTAGCCCGATTTGAGCCACCCTAGGGGGTATGCCTTGATTTTTCGTTGCTTTTTC